>PVJO010006214.1:0-91570 GCA_004026905.1 Hystrix cristata | reverse complement strand
TGTCTGATTTATTTCACTTAATAGTATGTTCTCCAGGAACATCCATTTATATACAAATGACTCTAGTTTATCCTTTTTTATAGCGGTGTAGTACTCCATTGTGTAGAAAAACCACATCTTTTTTAGCCATTCATCAGTTGTTGGGCATTTAGGTTGTTTCCAAGACTTAGCTATTACAAATTGTGCTGCTATGAACAAGACTTTATTACTATGAGTAACTAGAAGGGTGTGAGGTATACAACTGCTCTTATATGTACATGAGGAATTTTCATTTTCTTCCTTCCTTCCTTCCTTCCTTCCTTCCTTCCTTCCTTCCTCCCTTCCTTCGTTTCTTTCTTTCATACTTTTTGTGGGACTGGGATTGAACCCAGGGCCTTCACATTGAACTGTATCCCCATGCCTTTTTAAAGGATTTTTATTTTGTAGAAGAGTCTTGCTAAGTTGTTAAATTTCCCAGGTAGGGCTCAAACTTGTGACCCTCTTGCCTCAGCCTCTTAGACTGCTTGGATTACAGGTGTAAGCAACCACATCCAGCTGCACTTTGTTTTCAAAATTGTGGGATTGTTTTAAATCCAGGAGATGACTACAAAAATAAAGAGTATGACTTCTAAACTCATAGTACCTGAACTCCAAACTTGGCTCCATGACTTTGAACAAAGTATATTACTTCTCTGTGTCTCAATTTCTTCAAATGGGAACAATGGTAGTGCTTATTTCAGAGAGATATTATAGAAGATGAAATAATGCATGTGAAGTATGTACTTCAATGTCAGGAATAAAGTAAACACAAACAAACATTGGTTATTATTACCCATAATATAGTTTACTTTAAGTCAGTTAAATCATACATTTTTGAACTTGGAAGGGATCCACTTCAGGAATTATCGCCAATTTATTTTTGAGAAATTGTTGTAGAGTGATAGGTGCTCACTATTCCATAGCATGCTATTTTCTTTTGAATGGGTTTAATCATTAGAAAAATAAATTTTTTTGATCCAACATCTGTGATCTCTAAATTCCCTATTGTTTCTGCATCATGGACCTTCATAGAATATCTGAGCTTTCTTCCACAGGGCAGCATTTCAAATGCAGTTTTTAAAGACAGCCATCTCCTTTTCCTTAGGTTTCTCATTTCCAGGATAAATCTTCTAAATTGTTGGGATTATATTATAATCCTCCATTTATTTGAGAACATTGTTGACTGGCTAACCAAATACCCATTCTCAACTCCATTTTTCCTATATCTGCCTCCAAAATAAAATATGAAAAGTCTATACTTATTCATATGGTAGCTAAAGGTAGCCATAAGACTCCATCCTGGCCAATAATGCATATGGAGATTTTAGACTGGAGGCTTCCTGGAAAAGCATTTCTTTTTCTGGTAAAAGTGGTAATTTCTAATGGCTTTATCCATCTCCTTTTATCTCCTTTCTTCATGTATTCATTGAGAATATGATCCCTGAAGCTACATGAGTCATATTGCAACCTCAAGATGCTGAGTTTGAGGGCAAGACAATCATCGAGGTGGGACCACAGGAGTGGAACCATAAAAGCCCTAGAATTTACTATATTCAGCAACTGACTAATGTTTGCAACCAATTATCTCTATTTGTGTGTGCATGTAGACAGTAACTGTTAGTAGTTCCAAAACCATCAATTCTCAGACTTTAGTGTGTGTGGGAATCATGTCTAAGGCTTTTATAAATAAAGGTTAGTGGGCCTCCACTGTGGAGTTTTCCTGATTCTGTCAGTCTGGAAAGGGGCTGGGGAACAGGTGATGCTAATATGGTGGTGAGTCTGTGGGAGAACACTTTGAGAAGTCCCGTTTTAGTCCATTTTTGACTTGATTTTTTTCTCTGCAGATCAGGACTTTCCTTAATTGGCAAAAACAAAATTAACTTTTATTTGATTTTGAATTGAATTCTGAAAGTGTTCCATCAATATCCAGAAAAGGATATTTAGTACTCTTCTGCACACCTGAGAGCTTTCTTATCAGACCATTTTCACTTCCAAATCAGTTAACATACTTATATGAGTCACACTTTAGCAAATCACTTATCAATACATGGGATACTTAATGAAATTTTATTGCTTGCAGGACATCGTGAGGATTCTAGGAAAGCTGAGCTATTGCCACTCCTTCCAAACAGTTTATAATCCAGATAGAAGTTGATGCACAAAAATACAAGAGCAGCCATTTCCAAAAGGTTTTGAAATATGTTAGTATGTCTAACACTCAAGACAATGTGAAGCAGATAGTCACAATCATCTTACAGAGAAATAAAGGTCTACTTGGTTCTATAATGAATTTCAAGAAAGCCGAATAAGGACAGATAACAAAAATCAGATCTAACAAGTAACAAAATTGGATCTATCAAATAACAAAATAAGATCTAAGAATTTTAACTCCTAATTCAATACACATCCGATAAATTCTTTTGCCATCTCTTCCTTTTTTAGGACAATGTAAAATAAAATTAGTCTGACTGATTCATTAACAGTTTATGGTCACAGACTGCCTCTCAACCAGCTTGAAAGATAACTGGCTGCTCACAACTTTTTACTAAAAATCAGTTTTTAAATGCAATCTTTCAACTGCTGAGAGATGCTCTAGTCGGCCAGGTATTCCTTGTGTGAATATGCACAAAGATGACAAGTGCAGACTGAAGTTGCAGCCATGTACCCTGGCATGGGACTATACTCACCTTGAAAAGGAGACGTCGTTCATTAGCTTCAGGGGAGAATGAGTCAGCATCTACCACCTGCTCTTCCCCCACACCGCCTTGATGGAACTCCAAGACTTCCCCTTGGAGTTGGATCCTTATCATGGAACAGAGAGAGATTTTGACAGGGAAAACAATATTAAAGGTAATTGAAATCGCAGCTGGCTAAATATTTACTAAAAAAGACATCACCTGGAACTAAAAGATACTGACTTGACTTTGTTTTCAATTTTAAAATTTCCACATTTTTCTCTTCTGCCTGCCTTTCCTCATCATCCGTCAGTAAGAATGGGCACTCGCCAAGAGGCTGCTGGAATTTAGGAGCTAGTTCAGCTACTATAGTTGTTGTTTCTTTATTTTTATCCATACAAATTGCAGATATACCACACAATAGATGTATAATTTTTCATCTGGCTTACAGGGTAAAAATTAATCCTAAGAATAGATATTTATATACAGTTCTGTACAATACAAAATAAAGTAAAATAAGAGTTCTTACCCTGGAATTTCTTGTAGCATGAAATAGAGAAAACTAAAATTGACACAAATGTTTCTGAATATAAGTAGGCAATTCTTACTATATTACACAGTTAGTGAATATTGTTCATTTGCACAATTAAATTTCATGCAATCTTCTCCTTATCTTTCTCTATTTTAGACATTTTAAAATTCATGAGATAGAGCAATAAATACAATAAAAACTTCCCAGTTTAAAAAAAATTGGTATGCTATAAATAAATATGGATTGAGAACCATGAAGAGAAAAAGATTTAAATCGAACAATTGCCTCTTTTAGTATATTATTTTAGAAAAAAATCAAAATGTAAACTTAATTTCTGTCTGGGTATAGAATTCTAATTGAAGTAAGCTATTGCCTATACAGTGTAATTTGCATAGTGATATATATTTTTTTCTTCTTCTGATGATTGAAATTCAACCATTAGTGACTCATTCTTTAGGTGTAAGCACTGTGGTCTTTCTGTAGGCCTTTTAAAATGCAAATGAACAGAGAAGAGTGCAACCAAATTAAATTCTTTGTAATTTAGCATGTGGCAAGTAGATGGATTCCTTTTTCAGTAGAACAGTATAAATGTTTTTTACATTTGGAGTGAAGTACACAAAGAAAGACACTAAAATTTGGGAGGGGGCAAATTTTTAAAAAGTCAAGTGGCGAGACATGTACTCAAAAGCCAGTATCTCTTGCTTCACCAGTCTGGCTGTAGCTACTCCTATTTTATTATTCCATACATGTGTTGGTGCTAACTGCTGTAGTAACCACATAATTTCATCAGCTTAACAAAAAAGCAGTTTATTCCAACAGGATGTTTGGCATGTGGTGGCTTTGTTACATCCTGGGACCTTGGCATTCTCCATTGTTCCTCTGCTTCAAATCTACAATGATCTGGGTGGGTGGGGTGGGGTAAGACAGGTCAGGTGCAGAATGAAAAGTGTTTACTAAAAACTTCTGGGGCCAGTATTTGAGGTCATTGTTTTTAGTTCTCAATTTTCAGTCGACACTTCATTGGCCATAACTGATCACAAGGTCTCTTGTAGATGCTTGGCAACTGGGGAAAATAGCAGTCTTTTCATGTCCCTTGGAGGGAAGGTAATGATTTAGTGAACATACAGTATTTGTCTGCCAGTGGTAGCTTTCAAAATTATTAATAGAAATAATCCTCTTACTGGTGATGTCTTTAATATTAGAAGTTGAACAGGAATTGGCTTGGCACTAAACCTCTTTCCCAGGTAGGGACAAGCCACTTAACAGTCCCATACAACACTTTCTCTTATCCTCTTCTGTTCTTGACTCCTATCCTCAGCAAAGCAATAACCACTGAATGAATCCTTGTTGTACCAAATGTATACAATCATCACTATTATGAACACCTATCGACCTCACACTGTGTGTGTGACTTTGTGCTGTCTACTTTTAAAAATACAGTCAGTAAGTGTAATAGAAAATTTCCTAACTGATGTAATCAGAATCAGTGTGTCAGCAGAAGTCAGTTAATACATATATAAGAACATATAACTGAACTCTTATTTTTAATTTACTATGAATGAAAGTACATTCATTCACTGATGTTTAAGTGTAGGGTAAAGTTCTTCCTTTCAGCTTAGGTGTTTATCGTCATTTATCTTGCATAACTCAGGATGCATAATCTGTCCCACAGCTACTCCCCTCTCTCATGCTGCGGAGAGCCTCTTTTGCCTGGTCTCTTTCGTATCCCAAGTGAACTGGGTGATTCTCTACCTTGCCAGTGAAAGGCGTTAGGCATATGGCCTGTTCCTGGCTAATGAGACAGAAAAGAAACCTGGAGAACTTCTTTGAAATAATTATTTGCTTTTAAAAAGCAATACATGGGCAAGAGTTGGGATGCAAGTGTTTCTTTTCTATCTTTGAAAACTGACTTATAAAGATGGGGTTCCTTATGCTATTGTAGTGATTTTGATTCTAGGAAGGCTGTTGACCAATAAACTGTAAACAGTTGGGCAGAAAGGTGGAAATGACATGGGATGACTTGATTAAGCTGTTGCATTTCACAAACACCAGCACTTTTCTACTTCAGGACTTCTGGCTAAAAGGAATAATAATTCCATTATTCCTTGTAAGCCATTTAAGTAGAATTTCTGTTACTTCCAGCCAAAGAATATCTTAATTAAAAACCCCACAGTTCTAGCTTGGGTTTCTTTAATCTGCAATAAGACATCATGGATATTTATTAAGACATCTCATGTGAACAATCCTTCCATATTTTTATGATTTTTCCAACCTTTTACAGCTTTCTCACTGGCACCTATTTGAAGAGCAAGTTTTTTTACTTGTTTGTTTTAAAGCAATTTATATTTCAAAAAATTGAAAAGCATTACATTTAGTTTTGATAGATGTGACATGTCTTTTTCACACTCATATTTCATTAGTTTATGTAATTTTAACTAAAATGCATGACTACAATCATAAATAAAACAAAATTGGCTGAATCATGGTTAACATACGATGACAGAGGAAAAATAACACCCAACATGCTAGATGTCAGGTGTGCCAAGTTTGTGTCCCCGAATATCGAAGAATGAATTCCTAGAGAGGAGGAGGTAGAGAGTCAGAAAGGTTTATTATTAAGAGAAAGTTCCCAAGCTATAGGAGGGGTCCCGAAAGGGGTTGCCACAGAGGCTATTTCTATAAGAATGTTTTAAAGAGTAAATCACAAGGCCTGTACAATTAGGGTCAAACTAAAATCGACCAATAGGATTACAAGTTCAATCATTTAGCTATGTTTGATCCAATGGGGAAGAGAGGCATGTAGGAAGGATGTATGGCTACCATCATGAACTTCCATAGCTTATCCATAGCTTCTAACATAGAAAAAGCAAAGGCATTTTTCTGGAAGGGTTGAGTCCAGAATTGCTGGTCACCCCCCTGGACGTCTCATGCCTATCTGGACTTACTGAACTCAGCAGTGCTAATTACTTATAATCTCAAGTTGCTTTATATCCCTTAGGGAGGGAGGTGTGATGGTCTGGCCATTGCATCTCCATCTAGAGGCCTGGTCTTCAGAGGCACCTCCAGCCTTAGTTGTGATATGTTCTCATCTTCTGCACTGACTCCCTCAAGGAACCATCCTTGTCTGACTGCTTATTAATTTCTGTCTAACTTAGCTGTCTATAATAATACAACTTAACTTGTAAGAACAGTAATTGGAGGCACTCTAACAATGGCCTTTGACCAGCTGAGTTTCCATGAGTGGGAGGGTGGGGGGCATCTGATTCTGATAGAATGGGGGACTGAAGGCTATCAGTGGCCAACCTCCCTATCCCACTGTTGAATGCTTGTCAGTTAAGACCTAGGCATTGACTTGTGAAATATGCAAATGCTAGTTTTGTTTCTCAAAGTTGTCAAATCATGGCAATTACATACATATGAATCAACCTAAAGAAACACAACTTATCCTTGATTCTGTAGGAATTTTAAATCCAATTAGGAATCTAACATATACTCATGGAAAAAAGTCATGAATACAGATGAACATATATGTTGCTGTTTCACTGAGGTTCTCTCTCTTTTTTTTTTTTTTCTGTTTCTGTTTTTATTTTTCACTTCCAACAGCCAATATCACTGATTCATTTTCAAACACTTGCTCTTGAGCAGGTAGAGCTATTTTGCCCAGCTATACAGAAAGCTGAAAGTGCTGAATGGACGTCCTCCCAGGAAGCCTTGATTGATGATGAATGGCGAATGGGAAGAGAAAAGCCCTCCTTCCTCACCTGGGATCTCCCCATGTGACAGACTGAAGCCACCACAGGGGGACGTCACCACACACTTGTTTGGCTTTCTTCTCTCTTCTTTCCTCCTTATGCCACTCTCATATGATTTCTCTCAGACAATTCCGTAATAAGTCACTTACACACAAACCCTCAGCACAAAAATGCTTCTGCAAAACCTATTATAGCACAAGGACTGGCAAATATAGAGTCAGTGGTACAGTTAAGAGAATTTTAGAAGCAAAAATCGTCGCTACCAACTGGGATTGTTGAGAAATGTAGTAGAAACCAGGTTTTGTACATATTAATGTAGTCACAAAATCACTATGGAATGGCTACAGTGTGCTGACTGACGGTGATGGCAAAGGAGGGCTTGTAGGACTAAGCTGACTCCCGGGCCACTGGCAGAAGCAATGGGGACTTTGTTAGGAATCAAATTCTTGGACCTCAATTCACGATTGCTTTATGAGAAACTCTGGGGCTGAGATCCATCAATCGGTGCTTTCGCCCTCACCCCAACCCCACCGCATGTCAGTTGCTCTTCCTTTCGACTTCTTATCCATCGATCAAAAAGGATCCAACATCCCCAAGGAAAATAAATGTTTTATATTTGGCTATTATATTGATTTTCTTACTTGCATGGCCTCAAAAGCATTTTCTATTGACTGTAGGAGTGTAATCCATCCTCAATATCCAAGTTCTAATTATTTGGAAACATTTATTAGAGCTTTATAAATATTTTTATTGGCCCCTCCAGAGTTTTACTGATAAAGGGAATGGGCTTCTTAGATTTTTGTTTGTTTTGTTATGGAAAGGTATACTAACCCGTGTTCTCTTTTCACCCCTGTGAGGTTCTTTCTGACGATTTTTCCTGCTGTTTTAATTGTGGTAGAACAGACACCCTAGTGTTGTGCTATCCCACACCCAAAACAAATGGAAGAAACTTTGAAGATTCATTCTGAAAAACTGTTTTAAAAACAGTTTAACAGTTTAACAGTTTAAAAACATCTGACCCATAGATGAGTGTGGCATAGTTCCAGGAAGAGTCACTTGGTCAAAGACAGTCCGAAAAGTTGTTAGTACACAGTAGTCACATTCTCAAGAGAGTTAAATAGAGGAAGGCTGCTTCAGGGTATTTCAGAGGGACATTTGTCCCTGGAGATAAATATGTTACCCAAACACTACAACAAGATTCTCACACTTGAGTATGTATCAGAATCACCTGGAATGTTTCTTAAAGACTACTGGGACCCACACCCAGAGTTTCTTCTTTGGTCAGGAGCGAAAGCTGGCCACACAATCTAGTTCTTGTAAGTTGTTGGGTGAGGCTGATGCCTCTGGCCCTGTGACTGTACTTTGAGGATTGCCTTATGAGAAGGATATCCTGTAGAAAGGAAGATTCCAGTTGGGCAAGAACAAGAAACAGATTTTTTTTTTTTTTTTTTGCTTCTGATTTCTTTCCATTTTAATTTTGCATAGGTTAGTTTTCATAAAACCTTATTTATTGCACTTCTAATTTCCCCAGAATTCTGAGTTTTCATTTTCTTCTAAATAAAACCATAATAATTAACCAGAAATTGAAAATCTTCAGCAGTATTCTTAACCTTTCATCTATATCCCTGATAATTAGTTCATTTGTTAGTCCCCCCCCCAAAAAAAAAGCCTGTGTGTGCTCTTCACATTTGCTCACTGTATTTGTTTTCCCTGGGGTGCCCTCATGTCCTCACCACTGCTTTTGTCTTTCAAAGTTCACTGCATTCTTCAAGACACAACTAAATTGCTTCTCTTCATTAACCTTTCTCTGATAAAGTGATAGTTTTTTACCCTGAACTTATTGTATATATGTTTGTTCTTTACAATTTTTTCAGCACTTTTCATTGCCACATATTGTAGTTAGAAAAAGAAAAAGCAAATGCTTATTTTGTGGTATTTTTAACCCTTATTTCTAGCCTGTGAGGTAGGTGCTACTGTTATCCCTATTTTACAGATGATTTAGGTCAAAATTTAAATGGTATGACTTCAAAAGTGGTTTCAAATACATTTGTTTCCCCCAAAGGACCTAGCACCGTGCTTTCAAATAATGGTTATTAAAATACTTACTACATTCCAGATAATCATCTTTGTGTTCTATGAAATGGTGGTAAAATATTCAAATACTTAAGCAAGTTAGTTCCACAGATTTCACCATGAACTTGCTTTTGCTTATTGGGAATGACTGAGCAATGAAAGAATCCAAACACCTGGTTCAGGACAGCTCTGCCAGGACTGGCTGACCTCCCCATAAAGCCATATTCGTCATTCAGCTTCCCCCTTTACCCGTCCTTCACTCTTACAGAACTGATCTCAAAAGCTCTCTCTGGGAATCTTCCTGCATACTAATTTCCATGTGTCCATAGTCTGTTTCCTAAGGAACTCAACCTCAGACAAAATGACTATGGGCTGACCACATTTATTAACTGTAATTCTTTTAGAGTCAGTGTTTCAGAGAGGAGATTGTACACGCCTTATAATCAGAGAGATGGGAGATGATGAAAAACTTAACTGGAGTCTTCATTTTTTCATCTCAGAAAAGGGATCTCATCGGGTTTAAGAAGGCCCAAATAACGCATTGATCACGGTGTATAACAAACTTCAGGTGCTCAGTACAAGGTCTTCAGTGGGCGATACTGAATCACTAGGAGGCTAAATGTTTAGAGCATTTGCTAACCACTCTCAGATGTAATTTTCATTGTGTTGTAATGTTATGCCTTGACTTATAATTGAAGGTTATTACTTTAAAAAGTCACATGCATTCTAAGTTACCCAATGCTGCAAGGAGAAACTTCCCTCCAAATATGAAAGAAATTGTGTCCCACATAAGAGATTGAAATTTACTATTGTATGTTCTCTCGAACATGAGCAGTCTAAAAAAGATGACATGAAAATCGGAGGGAGATTATTATTAAATAAGAAGGTGTTAAAGAGTTGGCAGTGATGTAAGTGGAGTTATTGGGGGATGGACACGATCAAAACATATGCTCACTGAAACCCAATAGTGTGTAAAATTAATGGGTAGTAATAATAAAATGGAAAAAGGTTTGAGATTTACAAATCTTTGCCTCAGGCAGTGACAGATATGTAGCATCACCTGACACCTGTGTTTACCCTGCACCGTGGTGTTGACCCTCCCGCTGGACATGGCCGAGAGTCCTCCCTTCATCTTGATTCCTCTCTTCCTATGATTTGATCTTGTTATACTTTTGGCATTTTATTATAAGCCACTCTTTCTTCAATTTTTACTTTTTTTTAGTGTTTACAGTACATAATATTTATATTCCCCTTGGGGGGCTTGGTACATGTACGTGTACAAAACACATTTTAATTCTTTTATTTATCTCCTTCCCTTCCCCCCACTCTCCCCCACCACCTCCCCCTTCCCACCATCTTTTGGTCTCTTTTAAAAGAAGATCTATTTCCCCTTTTCCTATTATCTTTTATTTTGCTTTGTATTTATATTTGAGCTTCTCATACAAAAGAAACCATGTGATATTTAAGCTTGTGTGCCTGATTTATTTCACATGCTTATGTTGACAGCCACTGCTTTTTAAATTATAAAAACCTAATATTAGAGTGCAGTCTTACCCTAGTTTTACAAATGAGAAAATTAAGACTCCGAGAGTTTAAGTAAATTATACAAGATCTCACAAACTGCGAATGCCAGCACAGCAAATCAACCCTCGATCTGAAAGTTTCCAGAGGCCATGTGTTCAGGTTCAACTCCATGAAATCCCTTTCTTGTTTGATGGGCCTTCATTGCTGCTTTGTTGATTACTGAATTTGCATAGAACATGCTGTATGTTTTACTTACTTCTGTCTTCAGTGTTACTAGGAGAGTAATTAAAATTAGGATCATCTTCATTATAATAAATGTGTTTTTGATCAGAGTTGAGTCGCTATGCTATCTCTGTTATAACTTGTTCCAAATATTTCTACACTGTTAAACTGATGTTATTTCTTGTTGATCAAAAGCTATCAGTAGAAGACCGCATGTTTGTTTTCTGGGACAAAATAATATGCATATATTTCCCATTTCCTTTCATTTCACTTTAAAATATCAATGTTTTCTTTCTATTCCTTTGTTCTTCCTTCTAAAGAATAGGGGTTCCTTTCTCTGCCAAGATTGATTACTTACACTCTTGGTTCGTTAATTCTAAATCTCCTTCAGATATCGCTCAATAGATTCTCCTTTCTCTCACCTGAAACCTCTCTCCCACGCCTTTGGCCCCTAGCTTCCAACTTGGCCTTTACTACAGAGGAACCATCCTGCCCCAATTCTATCTGCCTCTGGTCCCAATCTTTCTCATCTTTAGTTCATTGTCAAGCTTCTTCAAGGAATAATCTATCATCATTCTTCCTTTAATTCCTTGGCCACTCACAACCTTCACACTTCTCTAGGCAATTACCTTCTGGAATTCAAAAACAATTAAGTCTTAAGCCACAACCTCTTCCAAAACAGAAACAAAATTATTCTCAGTGTGTGTTCATATTTCCCCTTTACCAGAGACCATCCCTGTGACAAAATGTTTTCCTTAGTTTTTACGACACTGAAATAACAAAACTTTCTCACCCATTTCTTTCCATCTTTTGACTGTGTCAGGTGTCTCTTCTTTTACGTGATAATTTATTAATCAATGTTCATATGGATTTTTCGTGTCTCTCTTCCTAACACTGTGTTAAATCTGAAATTGTCAACACGAATGATACATATGGTCTCCGCCCTGTCAGACTGAACAGGCTAGTGTAAAAAACATCCTCATAACCACTTTACATGGCGGGTACCATTATGCATGTTTTACAGATGAGAATACTGAGGAAGAGGAAGATCATAAAGCTCCATGCTTTTGCCCGAGCACTGTTTGTTTCATTCTCTATCCCACCTCATTCTATATCCTGTCATTCTCCCAACAATTGAACTCCACGTCCATGTTCAGAGTGTCCAGATACAAGAGCTAACACAACTCTTGCACAGAACTCATTTCCTCAGAGCAAGGCTGACATTTCTAATTGTGTAAACATCTCTATCTGAGCATCTCCCTCGAAAACCGGACTGTACATATCTAAGAGAACTCTCTTTCTGATAACCTTTCCCCAGCAAACAGAAGTGTAATACCAACCACTGTAGGTCCTCTTCCTGACCTAATTCTTGAGAGCCTCACACATTTTCCAGTCCTGTAGAAACAAAACTTTAGAGCTATTTTGAATGAATTGCTACATATTGTTAAATTCTACATACTGTTCTTGTTTTCAATGTAATTGCTACATATTGTTAATCGCACCTCAGTGATACCCCTCTTTTAACATCCTTACATTTCATTTCCCACAAATATTATCATTGTTCTTCCCTTCTCCATTCTCCATTCTTTACCTGGGGCTTCTCTGCTTACTAAATGCTTTCTACAGCTTCACTATTTTCTGGTTCTAGGTCACACACAAATCACTTCAGTGAGCTTTAGATGATGGTGGTCTGCTACTGAACACAATGGTCAAGTGAATTATAGCAGCTCCACTTGACATGGCCTCTGCCAGTCTTTCAAACCATTTCTTATACCTTCCTCCAGGTACTGTGGATTCTGGACAGAGTAGTATATACACCCTTTCCATTTTTTCCATGTTCTATCCTGGCATCACAGGCTAATATGTTATTTATGGTGTATTGTCAAATCATTATTCCGAAGCATGGACAGAACAGAATTTTGTTAACCTAAGAAAAAGACTTTACTATGTGTATTAGTGACCTTTCTAGGGTCAGTGGTTTGCAAGACAGCAGATTTAATACAGGACAAACACAGGTTACAACATTCACACACACACGCACACACACAAGCCAAATACAGGAAGAGTGCAGAACATCTACGTATGGTGGAGACCCAAAAGATCCAATCAAGGCTGAGATGCCACAGCAATGTCCCACGTACATCCGTGTCTGCACTAGAAGGTTGAAGAAATCTATCCTGGAACCAGGATATGATGCTCGCAGCGGAGATGAAGAGCAGAGCTCCCCAGAAGCAAACAACAGCCATCCCTGATGACGGCAAGGCCCTAAGCTCCTCCTGCAATGAGAACAGCCGAGTTCCCTTTGGGAGAAGCAGCAGCAACAGAGCTGCTCCTGGGAAACAGCCGACTCCTGTCTTCTGCTCTCATTCTTCTTTATAGTTTATTGGTGATAATCTTCAGGTGGATGTTCTACACCCAGAACCATACCGACTCTGTTCAGTTGGGTGATACTACTCAAATTGGGCATAATAATAAGCCCACCACACTGTGGTAAATGCTTAGTTAGTATTGTCTGAATTGGAGGGATGAAAGGTTATATCCAGATGAAAATATGGGAGCAGGGAGAACGTGCCAAAGGAAACGTGACAATCACCTTAGGTCGAAACACAACACAACTTTGGTGCACTGACTATTTATTGTTCTTCTTGCTTTCCTTTCTCTGCCTGCTAAGCAATGTTTGACTGCTTAATACACACTTGAGCAACGCTGCATATCGGCAAAAGTCAACAACTTGCTGGGAAGAGGAGCACAGTGTTCCTTAGAGGATATTACTTACATTTTCTTTCTAAATGACTATGTTTGGTGAGAGGTCATTGTTCATTTTTCCAGAACTTCCATCGAGAACATATAAAATGGTGAATTACCTGTATTTCTCTACCTGGTCACGAAACTCAGCATTCATGATGATTTTATCAAGAGAGCGCAGCATGTATTTTATCCTCTGATACCGTGTTCATGTTTATAAATTTCTTGGCCTCCATTGCCCCCCCATACCTCATGGGAAACGTGCCTCAGACTTAGCACAGGTTATCTCACAGGTGGCTTAATTCCTATCAGAAAGCAACTCTACTAAACCCTTACATCTGCAGACTCTCAGACCCCACCCCGGACTCCTCTGAACTGCGAAAGAGTTCAAGGTGGTTTCTATTAAAAATATCAGTAAAGTTTGAGAAGCACATCTGAAAATACTAGAACAGGTCAACAGGTGGTGTTGTGGGGGGGCAGAGATACCAGCTAAGGGAACAAACAACTGAGGGTTTTGTAGATGTGGGCGGCCCGTGTATATCTGCAATAATTTAATCTAATGTCTGCATCCGCTGTTGGAGGTGGTCGAGGTTCGCTGTTAAAAATGAGGCACGGGGTTTTTTAGGTACTGTACTTACATCAGGAGGAAAAAAGACCCACACAGAGAAGGCAAGCCCCCTCGCTGAGCCTCCTGAAGCAGCTCATCGCAGCTGATTTCCAGGATCTCTGGTCTCTGGATTCATTTCTCCTCGCGTTTCCCTGCAACACTCGCGACCCACTCACTCCATTGAAGCTAGTTCTTCGCTTCTAACCTGGTTTCTCTCTTCTCATCCCTCTCCCAGTCTCCCCGCTCCCCTGGGCCGGGCCCCTCCCTCCCCGCCGGCTCGCACCTCTCCTCGGCGGGGTGCACCTGGGCCAGGCGCGGGCGCGGGACGCGTGCGGATCGGAGCGCAGCGCGGCGAGCGGCGAGCGCGGCGGAGGACAGAGAGGCGCGCTGACCGCCACCGCCGGCCCGCGCCCGGGCACAGCGCGCTGGGGCCACGAGCACCGTTCTCGGCCAGCGGCGCGCGGATCGCCGCGACCACCGCCGCCGGCGCTGCGGCAGGCAACTGGGCGCCCCGAGACAGACGGCCCGGGCGGCTGCTGCTCCCGGATGCCAGGGCCGGGGCGCCGGGCGGCTGCCGGCAGGAGGATGAAGAGCTCGGCGCCAGGGAGGAGAGAAAAGCTTCTGGGGACGTCTAGAGCTCAGCTGGGCCACAGTAAGTTGAGCGCCTGGAGAGGTGCACGGGCGGCTGGAGCGGTAGAGTTGGCCGGGGCGCGGGGCGGGGGCCGGGTTTGCGCCCCTGGGAGAGGCGAGGCGCGCGGAGCTGGGCGCGCACGGGGGCGCCGAACGGGCGTTTGCTGTGTACAGACCCTCACTGCCTCCCGCGCACCCTCTCTGCCGATCCCACCCTGCCTCTTCTCCTTACCTAGGATAAGAAAGGAAAGGCTGCCCGACCCGGGTCGGGAGCGCGGAGCTCGAGGGTCTCACTCTGGCCCCTCGCGCTGTTGAGGAACAAGGGGCGGAGTAGGCAACGCGGGGGCCAGATTCGGGGCTGGGTCGCCCCCGATGGACGCCCTGCTGGCTGACTCCTACTGGGTGTGTGCGGGGCGCGCTCCCTCCTCGGGAATCCTGGAGAAGTTGTTGGGATAAGAAAACACGGTGGCTTTAAAGAAAAGAAAGGAAAACACGGTGGCTAGCTTCATTTTTGTTTGTTTTCTTCTTCTAAAATAATAATATAATCTTCTTTAACTTGCACGTTTTGAAGGCAGAGTGGGAAGCTATTGCGTTCTAGAAACCTTCCCCCTGGAGAGTCACTTTGATACTTAGGGTGGGGTTGGAAAGCAGTGGGCAAGCCAGTGCCTCTGAGTCTAATGTCTCCGTGGCTGTCTCGGGTCTTGGACCAGAGGACCAAGTTAAAAGGGAGAGTTTGGACTTTTAGCATCTTGGGATAAGTTTGATTGCAGGTCTGAACTGGAGTCAGAGGAAATGCCTGCAGCCTCTTGTGAAATGCCCAGTTATACTGACCTGTCTCCCTTGCAGTTCCGTCTTGTCTTTCTGGAAGCTGTATTTATATCAGCTTTAGCTTGAGCTGATTTGTGATTTGGTGCGGGTCATGGAAGGTTCCTGCGTTTTTGAGCATCTCCAGTTCTGGAACCTTGAACACACTGTAAAAAAGAACATACTATGCTGTGGTGTAACTCAGGACCCTGGAGATCGCACTGTTCTGTGACATTCCATCAGTGCTCTCTGAGGATGTGGTACAGAAAATTGTCTCTGTTGGGCACGTCAAGGCTATTTACTAGTTGTTCTATTAAGCCTGCCTTTCGAGTGGCCACTGTGTTTCGGTTCACATTTTCTTAAAACCATTGGGGAGATATAATTCCCTCTGGGTTCTCTTCTCCTGCATCTCCTGTGCTAGGTAATTCAGTCATACCACTCCGGTCTCTAAGCATGAAAGACAAATATGGGTCATTTCAAATTATGTAGATTGATGCAGCACAGCATGTTTAGGGTTTGCTGCAGTTTTTTTTACATTACTTTCCAGATGTTCCTCAGAAATTAACTTGAGCACTCTATTCATGGAGTTAAAATAGAGACTGAGGGAATGGGCAAACATCTTGAGTTAATGTATTTCAGGTCGAAGTAAAGGAAGTGTTGGAAGTTGAAGAAAGACACTTATGCTCAAAATTAGGACCTAAGGATTATTTTTATTCTACAACAAAGGGGTGAGAGATCTTTGCAATCGTTAATAATAACAAGAACAACAACAATAATAGTATCTAACATTTGTTTCTTATTCAGTGCAAATCAAGCTTCACAGCTCAGTGTGGTGCTAAGAGCACAGAAACCCCGAGAAGGCATGTTATGGTCTCCATTCTGTAGATGAGGATGGAAGCTGTAGAGATGTTGAATTGGGACAAGTCCCGGAAATAGTGTCTTGGAATCCAAGATTGCCATACTTTAGAGTCAGTTCCCTAAAGTCTCTGAGTCTCATTTGAAAAAAGGAGAGCACTGGACTTGTAAATCCCGTGAAAAATTAGTATGGTGATGGAAATATCATAGACTGATTATCCATAATCATTTTAAATGTTTCATGTAACAGAATGTGGAATTTGAGACATGAAGTCAAATGAAAATTGTGTAGCACTTACCTAATTCCACCTGCCAGCTCTAGACAGGGCTGAATGCTAAGATCTTGGTGTTCACCTGGATGACATTCGTTCAGTCCTCTTATTGAAAATCAGTAGTGCTGGGTTGTAGCCTTCATTGTAATGATGTAGAACACCAGCCATGTCTGGTGATAGCATATTTGTATGGCTCCGTAAAGTTATCCTGAGATGTGCATACACACTCTCATATATCGGCCAGTTTATAATTATATCTCAGATCCTAGCAGGATGTTGGATTTCTCTTAAGAGGTACAAATAGCTTGTTTTAAAATTTTCTTTTTATTTTCAACAGTATTTTCAAAACAATTACTCCCCCTGCTGTGATTTGCTGTTTATTGAGTGCATCAGAAGTTCAGTAATGAAAAGATTTTGCAACTCAACAAAACATAGTGTTTCATTTCAGCGACAACAGTTAAACTATCCACATCTAATTTAGGGTTCCTTTTATTTGAAATTTAATTAAAAGCTTGTATTTCTCATTGCAGAGTGTATATAGGTAGCTAAGTACACTTTGTACATTGTTTTCTTGTATCTTCTAACTTCATAAACTCCTGACTTGTGTTTCTTAGATAAGTTATGTTAGTGCTTATTTAAGGATTTTGAGGACGTGCTCACTGCGGCAGCACATATGCAAACGATTTTGAGGTTTTAAAGTTAGGTGTAAGAACAACAAAAAAGATACATTTGTCATATTTCTTCACAAGCTGTAATGATGCTTGTTTAGGAGCAGTAATAAATTTTAAGTCACAGGTTGGATTTGCCTGCACATGAATGGAATTATCAAATGAAAGTTGGACAAATCCACTGAATGCTAATGTTATTAATATTCTAGGTGTAGAAGCAGCTTTGGGAAGTAGGGAATCTTTGACAAATGAAAGATGTTTTGCTATGTTCTCTTGTGCATGCATCATGTCTTATTTTTTTTTCTTTTAATAAAAGCGATTTTCTCTGTCCTGTTTAACCAATGGTTATTGCTGTGATTTCTCTTGTTTTAGGGTCAAATTGTGTTCCTAGTAGTAACTTAGCATTGCATGAAATACAAGTTTTTGTATTTTCTCAGTATAATATGTTTGCAAAAAAATAAAAATCATGTTTGCCTACTTTTAAGCAATGCATGTCTGAAGTATAAAGGCTAAACAGAGGTATAAAAATACTATAATTAAAAACTTGCCCAGATGTTTATTTACATTTTACCCATAGGTAATGGTTTTGTTATAGTAGCTAAACATATTTAACTTTAGAACAGTAGTAAAGTATTAACTAATTGTTGAATTTTCAAACTGCAAAATATTTTATGACAGTGAGAATCTTATAAATGGTTAACTTAATCACATAGATGTATTTTCTACTATGTTTTAAAGATATTTAAATTCTGTATTTGCATAATAAGATTGATATTTTATTAGATATTATTTAGTGATTTCAAAGCCAGATCCCTGGACTGTGACTTGAGCTCTGTAAATAGGAGTCAGACTGATATCATGGATTGAGAACTGAATATTGGAAAGAGATTTGCAATTTTGAATGTTCAAGAGCTTGCAACTCAAGGTAGATGGCACTTAAATTTTCTGAGAAGGGTTCTAAAGTGAGAGTTTCAATGCAATAAAGCTTTTGGGTTGAAAATCAAGCAAGCATTTAAATAACACTTATGAAGCTGAGATCAGCTTCTGTATTGCACATGCCCACAATTTGCCAATATAATTTATATTTTGAATAAGTAGATAACACATTGGAGGTCACTTAAGAATTTTCAATACATTAAAAATGTACTTATTTAAATTTTTGTTAAAATTAATAATAGCTCCCTGTTGTAGATATTTATGTCCTCCCAAAATTCGTGCTTTGAAGTCCTAACCCCCAATAACATGGTGTGCGGAGGTGAAAGCTTTGAGGAGTAGAGTTAGATGAGGTCATATGGGGGGAGTCACTGTAGTGGGATTAGTGCCCTTATAAAATGAGGCATTTGTCTTTCTCTGCAGTCTGAGCGTGTGTTAAGAAGGCACCACCCGAAAATCAGGACGAAGGCTCCCACCAGTCACTGAATCTGCTGGCATGTTGATCTTGGTCTTTCCAGCCTCTAGAACTATGAGAAATGAATGTTAGTTAAATCTGTGGTATTTTGTAAAAGCAGCCTGTACTAACACACTCCCGTTTGGGGGATAATTCTATGCTCATTTTAAAAAATGGTAATGAAAGGAAGTTAGGCAGAAATGAGTCAAAATCCTCTGCTATGCAGTTATCTCACTTTAAATGCGATTTTACCATATTCAGATACTTTGATTGTGTGCTTCAAAGAGTATTTTATCCCTAAATTACTGATGAACCAGTAGAGAATACTGGAATGGAGTTCTCGAATGTATAGGGATGCTCAAACTATTTAATCCCCTTTCCTCTTTACAATAGCATCATTTAACCATACATTTAATTTTTTTTTTCCTTACTGTGACACAAGGGGTCAGTTCTCCTTAATCTATGGGAATGCATCAACCAAGACAGTCTAACATGCAGCACTTCTGAACAAGTCTTTTAAATGAGAGCTTTGCAGTAAAGGAGAGTTGGTTTTGATTTTTTTCTCTCCATGTAGTTAGGTAACCTATCTTCAAGCGAACAGTACTGATCTTGGCAGGACTTGATTACCCGTTAGACCACTTTGTGCCCACGAGAAGAAAAAAAATTACAGTGCAGCATTATGCTCCTCCATTTGAAGCTTTTTCTAAGGGTCTCTCATGACAAAGGGTCAGCTACTTTTTTGTGTGATCTTGTTATATATTCTGTTTTTATTATGACGTTATTCACTGCAATTTTTGTGATGTATTACTAAAGTGTATTAGAGATTTCTTTCTCCTTTACTCCTGCATGTACCATCAACTGAAATAAAAGAAAACTAAATGACAGATTTCTTGAATATCTTTTCTTTTAGGTGCCCCTTAAATAGGAATAATAAGTGAAACTGCAGAAATTATTCTGCAAAGTCTAAATTTTAAAAATGCATTAAGTATAACTTCTAGGATTTAGGATTTCTCAAAACCATCCAGATCACCTGGAATGAAAGAACCAAGGTGGCAGGTACTGTATTGAGTTCTTAGGTGCCTACAAATTTCACATGTATGGGAAAATTCAACATTAGCGTGGTACAGCCTTTACGACTGAGCTGGAGAGAGAGTAACTTTTACTTTATTTAGGAATTAGGAATTGATATGTATTTGGGGTTTGCATGAGAGTATGTGTGCATTATGTTGTCTACCATAATTATCACCTTTATATCTTTATGTACTTGTTGCATTTCAGCTGTATGAAACCAAAAGATCCAGATAGGGCTAAAATTTTAATACATTTTAAAAGTGCATTACTTTAACTCATGTTTAAATTTTGACCAAGTTTGCATCAAATACATGGCAATAAATTATTTTTTTCCATCATAACATAATACAGTCAAGAAATAGTTGATGAGTGATTACTATGTACCTGTAGAGTACTGATGCTGGAGGAGGAAGTTGGCAGGAGCAACAAGACTTTGGCCTCATGTGGTGAAAAACTTAATGTGTACCTAGCATTACCACAGACGACTACTACCTTATTCTCATTGCATACTTTTATTGAGGAAAGACAGTTGGCAATTTAGTCTCAACATGTTAGGAGCAAGGAATTACTGTTAAACTCACTTCAAGGATGAGCAGTTGTATCAAAGAATGTATGCAGAGCTTAGAAAGCATTTGAAATCTCTTAACCCTGTTTGTGCTGTAAATGCCTTGAAAGCAAATGAAGAATCAGGAGAAAGCTTAATGAAATAAATAAAAGTAAATTTTCAGAAAGAGAAACAGACCACATAATGTAATTAACTAGAAATTCCAATTGATTAGATGTTCTGGTTAATTGGATTTTGGTTTAACAAGAAAGTTATTTTTTTTTTTTGGCATTCTTGGTTTTTTTTTTTTTTCAGTTCTTTCTAAAAGGCATTAGTTGATTTTCTGGCCTTAGTGAATAGACAATATTCATTTAATTATTTATACCTTATGTTTATATCTTGTAACCATCACCACCGTCCGTCTCCAGAACTCTTCCTCTTAAAAAACTGAAACTTGATACCCATTAAACAATTGCTGTCTATACCCCTCTCCCTCCAGCCCCTGGCAATCACTATTCTACTTTTTGTCTCTATAAATTTGACTACTCTGACTACGTCATATAAGTGTACTTATGCCATATTTGTGTGTGTGTGTGTGTGTGTGTGTGCGCGCGCACGCATGCGTGCATGTGTGCGAAGGGGAGGGAGAGAATGGCTTATTTCATGTAGCATAATGTCCTCAATTTTCATCCATGTTGTAGAATGTCAGAATTGCTTGTATTTTTAAGGCTAAATAATTTTCCATTGCATGTACATGTCACATTTTGATTACCCAGTCATCTGACCTTGGGCACTGGCGTTTCTTACATTTTAGCTATTGTGAATAATGCTGTTATGAGCAGAAGTATACAGATGTCACTTCGAGGATCTTTCAGTCTGTTTGGTATATAAGGACAAGTGGAAGTGCTGGATCATATGGTATCTTTATTTTTAAATTTTTGAGAAACTGCCATACTGTTTTGCATCCTGGCATTACCATTTTATATTCTACCAACAGAGAGCACCACAGTTACAATTTTTTTGTAACTCACCAATTTTTATTTTCTACTTTTTGGTAGTAGCTGTACTAATGACTGAATGCTTCACTGTAGTTCTGATTTGCCTTTCCCTGAGGCTGAGACACGGTGACGGTCTTTGCATTTGCTCAGCCATTACTATGACTTCTTTAGAGAAAGGACTGCTTGAGTCTTTTGGCCATTTTTGAATCAGAAATTTTTTGTTGTTTTTGTTGTGTTTTAGGAGTTCTCTGTATATTCTGAATATTACTTCATTATCAGTTGTATGGTTTGCAGATCTTTTCTCCCATTCAGTTTTTGCCTGTTGCAAAGAAAAAATTTAAATTTTCATAAAGTACCATTAATTTTTTGTTGTTTGGGCTTTCAAGTGTCATAGCCAAAAACCCATCGCCCATTGTTAATCTTTTTTTTTTTCTTTTCTATAGTGGGTTTAAGATGTGTTAGAAACTGTGCAAAGTATCACCAAATTAAAAGTTTTAAAAATAAGGGAGTGAGAATGAAGAAACAAATTGCAGTTATGGACTGTAATATGTTAATACCACAAACATAATGTTGAGGAATAAGAATTAGCCCAAAAAGCATGATTTCATTTTCATAAGGTTTAATATTAAACAAAAATAATCTATGAGCTCATCATGGTCACTGTTGACAGAGGCGTTAAGGTGCTGAAATGTAGTTTCCTACTTTTGGTGTTAGTTACATGGGTCTCTTCACTTGTAAAAATTCATCAAGCTCTGCACAAGTGGTCTATGCACAACTCTGTATTTGAATTAAACTTCAGAATAGTTAGGATTAATAATCATTGAGAAGCTCATTATAAAGAGAAATTTCTGTATGAATAGTAAAGCCAAGGAAAGTTGCACTCAAACTTCTGTTCTAAAGGAATTTGCACGAAGTGGACCTGGTCTATGAATTTATCTGTAAGGTTTTGGACAACC
Organism: Hystrix cristata; assembly: GCA_004026905.1. Classification (NCBI taxonomy): domain Eukaryota; kingdom Metazoa; phylum Chordata; class Mammalia; order Rodentia; family Hystricidae; genus Hystrix; species Hystrix cristata. Next base: position 69,237 of record PVJO010006214.1, on the reverse strand, counting down.
ATTAGAGCCAAAGCAGCATGTATAATGTCAGAAGTCTATTTTTCTATGGAAAAAGGCCAGATGTATTATTGAAGCTGAGGAGAATTTTTCCCATGTGTCATCTTAAAAGAGAACTAAATGGTCCAATGAGCAGCATTCTTGTTAAGGGAGTGAAGACTTTTATAGGGATCATCCTTGAACAGTTTAGAGCAATTTCACTACTGCAATGTCTTCTTCTCTGGCTTAACTTCAAACATTTCAAAGTTTCTAAAAGCATGAGGGGCTATGTATCCTTCAACAATGCCCTATTAATCTTGGTTGCTTTACTAAAACTTTTGGCAATGGTTTTGGGGTTTTAAGCTTGAGTTGACCTATTCTGTTGTATTCCAAATACTGATTCTTTGTGATTGGGTTGAAGACTTGGGTCAGCTTAACTCTTGAGAGAATCTGAGAAAATGGATCCTTCCAAGAAAGACAGGCTTTGTCTGAGGTGGGAGTTGTGAGCAAGGTCTAGACTCATTTTAAGAAAGCAGTAGGCAGCGCACCGTGAACTCGCTGGATTTTCCTTGGTAATTCAGTTGTTCACAAGTCTCCGCGAGCATCAGAAATCTAGACCATGAACTCCAAAAGGCCAAGGGCTGTGTCTTTTTTTTTTTATAATTTATTTTAATGGTACATTTTGGATGTACATAGTGATAACATTGGTCATAGGGGATTTGTATCTGTACATGAAGGGCTGTGTCTTTTTAATCTAACTCTTGCAATGCTTCTCAGTGCTGTGAGCAAAGTAGATACCCCAAAACATTTATTGAATGAATAAACTATTAAATTCAGCTGTGTAGTAGACATAGACATTGTAGAAATTGACTTGACTGGCTATCAGAATCTAAAGACACTCTAAAATTTGCCTTAAAATCCATATAATAATCGATCAGATTTTGATATAACTTGTCCTATGTTGTTTTCTGAATAAAAAACAGAAATCAATTACTGATTTCTAGTAGGCTGAGCAAAGAAGGGAATGCCTTTAGAAAATTGCTCTCCAAATTCCTTTCTTCAGCTGTGGAATTTGGTGAGGCTTTGCATTTGTAACAATTTCTTATTAATAAGTGGCATAGTTCTTAAGTATTTATTAGTCATAAACTATATTTAATGTGAATGTATCACTTTTTGATGCTTCATAAATAATTGATACCAGTTAACCTGGAGAGATGATACATGGTGAATAAAAATATATTTCATCTTTAGATAATAAGTTAGGACATGTGTTCTAAATGTAAATTCTTAAAAGTTGAAAAAGAGCCACTTGGAACTCCAAAAAATGTCAGAAGATATTCCTTTGTTAAAACACTACCCTTAATGAAGGTAAAAATTAGTTAGGATATTTTAGCATTTCATTTGAAAAACATTTATGTGACTATTATTAATAGTAATATAAACATGATTAATAATAAAGTCAGCTTTTAGAAATAATGGGATTTACAATGTCATGTCCGTTTAGAGCATAACTATTTATTTTTTCCTACCATTTCACATATTGAAAGTTTGCTTTGAAATAGTATTTCATAGAATGCAAAAATTACATCTGTAATGTTTATTTCCTCATACATATTAGGTGAGTAGGTGTTACCATTAGCTGATCATTATGTATACACTGTATTAATACATGTTCTTGGTTAAAAAAAAAAAAAAAAAGACTTGTGTGCGGCAACACTGGATTATGAAGTAACCACGTCTCTCTCCAGCCTGATACCCTCTCTGCTGCCTGGATAGTTTCTTTCCCTGTTCCACGCATGCAGGGAAACAGCTTCTGCTAAATCTATCATACTTGGGATGATTTACTGGGTGATGATGATAGTATATAAGTGGAGTGGAGATGAGAACAATCAATAAATGACAGTGTTGAGGCAGCACTAATGAAACTTTAATTTGAAAGTTACTGCGAAAATACACTCCAAGATAGGCTTTATAACCATACTCAGAGTTGATGTGAAGATAAACTAATTTTATGCAAATGCTGAAGTGACTTTACGGTGATTTTATATACCTTGATGTGGTCCTTAAGGGAAACTGTCAGGACCATTAATGTGTTTCTAAACTTATTAGGCTAATTTGATACAGTGAAAGATATTCTCGTATAAATTAATGCTGCCTATTACATTCTGATCATGGTCAATTGCTTGCTTTCTATGCCCACGTTTGAAAGTTTCTGATCTCTGATTCTTGTGCTTTCCTGGTTAGCTTTCAATTTTGTCTTGCCACCTCAGGACAATGAATCATCTTGTCCGTTAGCTGAGTTTGGAAATTCTGTGTTACCCAGTGAATTTGTTTTTACCTCATTCCTTTGCTAAGTTGAAACCGGGCAACTTAACTACTTTCCCAAATGTGTTTGTGGTGCAGCATCAGCTAGATTTGTTTTGGACACTGAAAGGTCACCTTTTTTTATCTTTATAAATCAATGGAATACTTCAGTAATTGACATTGTATGTTTCAGAATAATCAAAGTTTTAGAGGTAATAATAGTGAGTGATCTCTAGAGAAGCAGCGTAATCAAATCATATTAGATTTTTATAACCTGAAAGAAACAGAAATGTGCCAACCAGGTGATCAGCCTGATTAACAGCATCTCCTAGGAATATAGGTGTTCAGTTTTATTTCACAAGTTCCACTAACAGAGAGTCAAAACATTAAAGTTGAAGCATGTTTCTTTGTTTCTAACAGTTAAACTGTGAGGTGAACAGAGGGATGCACAGTGAGACGACGAATGCCAACACGGCCCGCCTCGGGCTCCCCACCTGGAATAGGGCAAACACTGGCGTTGGTATTTGTTCCATCTTGAAAGAATTTTGAAGACTTTGGATTATTGCTTTGGCACTAAAATAAACAGCGGTGAATCTCGGAAGTTAGCTCTCACTGAAGTGTCAGTAGATGGAGGCTAATAAATTATGATGGTAATAAATAATTGAAAATTGGTTGACTGTCATAATGTGTCCAGAGGACACAGTGAAGTATATCCTTTAGGGTGCGGCAAGCCCTGTGCTGTACACATTGCTCCTGGAGCTAGAAGCACAGGACTGCTTCCACGAGTGTCTGTGTGTGTACAGGAGTGTCATGAGTATACACAGACTAGTCTGGAAGTCATTGAAAGTTTAGTTTGAGGTTGGCATAGCTTTTGTAGAAATTTGTAAAAGTAACTCAGTCTGAACCAATAAGATTACCAGGCACATGTTTTAAGAAAAGAAATAATGTTCTTAAAATAGCCTAGCAAAGGTTTATTTAGCTTTCGATTTATTAGTTCCTGACATTTTTCAGGAAATGAAACAAGTTATAAGAATTCAAATATGACCACTTTCCAAGTTAACATCAGAATCCAGAGAGGATGTTATTAAAGTTAGTAGGTGGTAGTGGCTTTAATAATCCCAGGAACCCCAATCTCAGTCATTTGTTTTTTTTCTTTTTTTTTTTTTGCAGACTTTTTTTTCCACTCTAAAGTTTAAAATGTGGTCCCATAAACAGTCCTAAGAGCTAAACTGTGCATTAAGAATGTTTCCTTAAACAAGATGTTTCCTTAAACATTTTGCTGTCTTAATACATGTATCTGATGCTGTCTTATTACCTAAGTTAAGAAATAATCATATAGCCAAGCAACATAAATGACACTGTAAATTCATTCATTTCTGTATGTTTCATGACTACTTTCCTTACCGGTGAGAGATTTACTGTCTCCATAAGACGTGATTTCTTATCATCTTCATTGGCATTCCTGTTGTCATCTCAAATTTACTTCGTCATTTTTTCCTTTTTTTTTTTTTAGATTTTTATTAAAATTTATCCAAAATTACACAAACTTACAGGCCGTTACGCAAGCTTACAGACCACAGTACATTGTGCCTTTTGCTTTTGACGGTGAGCAATGTAAACAACCACATAAATGAAGCAGTAAGTCACAACTACATAAAGTTACTATAGGACCCAGTGTACGTGTCACTGATTTAAGTTTGGGTTCTTAGGTTCTTACTATTAAGATATCATTATTCCCTGGATTCCCATTCCCCTCCCCCTTGGCCCTCTTCTTGTTCCCTTGAACCCTTTGTCAATTAGCTTATATCTAACACTTCATCTTTTTGTATCCGTTCTTTACCCTTTTCTTTTGTTTGTATTTTACCTCACTAAATGAGGGATACCATGCAGTATTCCAGCTTGCAAGTTTATTTCACTCGACATTATATTTTCAGGTCCATCCATTTTCCTACAAATGACTCTAGTTCGTCATTCTTTACAACTGAATAGTATTCCATTATATATATATATATATAGATAGATAGCACATTTTATGACTTCGTCATTTTTACCCCTTCTTGACTTTTGTCTCTTTGAACATCAAGAAGGCGGGCTGAGGGTGGCCCAGGACTATGGCACCTGCCTACCGTGCACGAGACCCTGGGTTCAATCTCCAGCACCACAAACATCAAGGCCATTTTCTTCAGAGTTTAAATATTTCTGTATCATTCGAAGAGGAGCTAGCAACTTTGACTTACACTGAATTACAATGACTGTTTTGTTTTCTTCATTATTAATAAGCACAGGAACCTAAAAGATCCTGTCACCCACATTTACATTTCTACTGCAGATCTCACCAGTGCTGAGATCAGTATTAAATTCCATATGTAATGCTAAGGTAACTGAGTGTCTGCAAATATTCGGGACTGAATTTGAGCAAAACAGAGCTTTCCTTTTTCTTCTTTCAGAAGGCTGACAGTAGTTCACTTTAAAGGAGGTTCTGGATTCTACAAGGCATAAAAACTTGTGGGTTGCACAATAATACCTTTGTATATACTTTAAGTTAATTGAATCAATTCCTGTCTCTTCTTAGCATTAACCAGTGATGGTGGACTTAAAATGGCCACTGAGGGAAGTCATTCCACATCACATTTTCATTTGTTTCCAACAATTACATTGTAGTAGTTAACCATAGTTAGGACTCCTTGTCCTTCTCCTTCTCTTCTCCTCCTCCTCCTCTGCCTTCTCCTCCGCCTTCCTCCTCCTCCTAAATTATATGCATGGTTCTAGTAACTGTGGAAATAAGCATTTTCTTTTGCCTTTTGAAATTTAAGCTGCAAGTAGACATCCATTCTCAATGCTGCTCATTCTCCTAATTCCCATAGCTCCCTCACTCTACAGGCTATTCTGAACTTTGTCCTATTTTCATGTTCTCTACCCAATTTCTCTTACTCAGAATATCATGTAGCTTTTGCTTCTCAGATGAAATAACGATCATTAGGCAGGCACATCTTGAGAATTTCCCTGTTTCATTACCAGCCGGAACTTTATTTATAACTATCCTGATTCCTTTCTCTTTACCTCGAAAGAATTGCTGCCTCAATGCCCACTTACCTATTTAATGATCCCATTTCCTCCTGGTGCCTACTACAGATTCCATCAATTACTCATTCTCTCTCGTTCCATCTGCTTTCCCTTCAGACCTTCGGTATTCTGTCTCCCGTGTAGAATAACTTCCTTCAAGCTGCTGTCGGAGTCTCTCCCTGTGCCCATCATCAAGCTTTCAGAAAGGGCGGTCTCCATGCCTTTTCCTTCCTTTCCTCACCTCAGTTCTTCATGCTTCTGAGTCATTTTTCCAGAGATTACAAGGGCGCTTTCAGTGCCACAGCCAGGAGTCTCCTTTAGGACTAACTCTTCTTGAACATTATGACATATTCGATGCAGCTTACTGTCCCATTTGTCCATTCAGCAAATATTTATTGCTTGTGTTCAGTACAACATAAGATATAAATCCCAGAAATAGGAATAAGATTCAGTATTACTTTCCAGGACCTAAAAGATAACTGAGCAAGGAGGAAATTTGACATATGAAGTACTAGTAATATTTAGAATTATTTACTACTATATCTTGTTCCCTTTCTTTTAATCATTTGAAAAGATTATAAATTTCTGTCCCCTTGAGTTGGCTTATTCTAGAAGTTGTTGGCTGCGGCAAAAAAAAAATAAATTAAAGTAGCAGGTAATTTTCCTGTAGAAGACTTTAAAGGTTGGAATTTGATTTGCTAGGTGCCTTTCCTTCTCACGTGGAGACTAACAAATGCTGAAGGCTCTGTTGGCTTGTGAGGCAGGAAGACTACCTTGAAATGAGGGCCTGCTGACCCAAGATACTGTGTGAGCAAGAAAAATGTCTTTGTTTCTTTAGATTTTAAAGTCTTGTTACTTCCATGTAACTTAGCATATCCTAGCTAAGACAGTGCTATAATGGAAATGTGAGCAAAATCCCCTGAACTTTGTGCCTTTAAGGATTTATTTATGCATTTCCAAGCTTCCTACTAGGTTTTCCAAATGGATGTTTCAGAGTCATCCTAAATTCACCGTGTTAAAAAGAATTCCTTTAAAATATAAAAGTGTGTGCTAGACAATAAGTGATATTAGTTTAACCTCTTCCATCTAACTAAAAGGTAGTAGAGTGTTGATGAGAAAGCCAATTCATAACCAGACATGCATTTCTTAGTGTACTTATTGTAATTCAGGACTACTCTCTAGTTTTTATCTCCTCCTCTACAACTTCTTGAAACTTAAAAACAATTCAAGTTCACTTACAGATCTGGGGATAATGATATGCTGTGGTCTATTTTTCTTCCTATCTGAAAGCTTCATTGTGTTAAGACTGGAAAAGTACTGTGTAATTATGTGTGTGAACTTCTTGATAATCTCAATGATGGAGTTTTCTTTTTATGTGTTAATGCTTATTCCTGCATTTTTCATATAATTAATATGCTCACAATAATGTAGGTCTTATTATAACTTGCTATCTCATTTCCTGCATATACTGAATATAGAGCATTGTCTTGATAGTAAATGTTTTGCTCGGTTAATGGTAGACTCTGATTTTTATTACCACTCTTAGTTCTCATTCTTGATATTTTGTATCATCTTTATCTCTCACTTAACTATTTCACCAAGGTCCTAGTTTGCAGTATATTCCATTACATATAATGAGGGATAACTTTGAATCGACAAAACTCAAAAGTATCCCATTTGGATAGTTTTATCTTCAATTTGTGTTCATCCATGATATGTTCCTCTATCTTTATCTCTAAGGAATTAAATTATAACATCGATGTATGTATCTATTTTCTAACTTGATATTTGCAACCATATCTTTATATTCCCTTAATGTCTTAGCTGTAAAGATAGCCAGTTGGGAAAAAGAATTTATCATAAAAGATCTGCCGAAATGTCATTAAGACAGTAATTTCTACAGCCACGAAAAGAAGGAGACTGTTGTTTTTGGCCTCTTTCCTCTTTTCTCTCGTCTTCCTCTTTTATACTCACTTCTCTGAGGACCTTTCTGTCTATGTGTTATTCCACTTTCAGACGCCCAGGGTAAAAACCTTTCTTTAAGAAATAAAGATGATGCTGAAAGGAATCACAGAAAGATAACATTCAAAACAACTGCGTAGGTAAAATTTTAATGCTATATCCATAATCATGATAGATGTTCTGTGTTTTGCTGTTTCATGAGTAGACCATGTCAGATGCTCAGTAGTAATAGAAAACAATTTCTGTGAGGGGTCAACATAGATGCTTTGGTTATATAGTATTTGATTAGTTTAGTTTCTTGCTTTCTGCCTCCAGAGAAGCCTTAGAACCCAAAGTACTTAAATCTCAAGCTTCTTAAAATATTCAGACTCATGGGGGTGGGAATTTAGCTTAGTGGTTAGAATACTTGGCTTGGAAGCACAAGGCCCTGAGTTTGATCACCAGCACCCCCAAAAAAAAATTCAGACTCATATACATACATTATAAATACTCAAGAATTTTTATTCCATACATACTTTTTACATGTTTGATCTTTGTAAAGAAGTTGAATAAAATTGGATTTTTCAGACTATGTACAGAGGAAATACTACTTAAAGGATAACACATGAAATTTATTGAGATTTGTGTCTATTTGTTGTAATATGGTTGTTCAAATCTTGTAGTTTCTATACTTCAATGATTTGAAAATATATTGTTCTTTGTTAATGAGCCCTACTTTTAAATTCTAATACAATTTGTTTTAGTCAGTTTTCTGTTACTGGTACAAAATACCTGACACATTTATTTGGCTCATGCTTTCAGAGTTTGCAGTCCATGGTCATCTGGCTCCACAGCACAAACATTACATAGAAGCACATGGCAGAGGAAAGCTGCTCAACTCCTGGCAGCCGGGAAGCAAAGAGCAGGGGAAGAGCCAGAGAGGAAGGGCCAGGGACCAGACATAGTCCCCAAGGTCATGCCTCACGACCCCTTCAGATATACTATGCTCTTAGGAGTCTCTCAAGCCAATAAAGTTGACAACCAAGATTAATCATTATAGGGTAGAATACTGAATATACTAATATTTTTAATTTTTTCTTGGGATAAGGGGAAATTAACTTTATACTCCATAGATTAATCAAGGTCATGATACATTTTAGTTTTCTTTATATTTAGTTATGATACTATAGCTTTTATAAAGTCTTCCTAGAATTTAACTGATTTCTTAATAGAAGAGCTGTTTCATCATCATCTCGTTAATATTGCCAAACTTGTTATTAATTTCTTGGAATTTATTCTAGAGCTTTTCTCTAAATTATCATGGGGTTCACTGAATTCTTGGTTCAATTGCTTTCTAATCTTGCTCTAAAGCTACAACTCTGAAATTCTGTTTCTTTTTTGTACACTCCTATTTTGTATTATTTTTATGGATTTGGCTGTCATTTTTACAGGAACATATATAAGTAACCATATTAGTAAAGATGTGTGTGTGTGTGTGTGTGATGTAAAATATATCTCAGTCTTTACAAATGACTTGAAATCATATATTCAGAGATTTAAAAATATATGTCCTTTGATCTAACGAATCAAAACTCAAGAGAAGTTCTCCTAAACTGTATTTTTTAAAGTGAAAATGTTTCAAAACCCATGAAGATTTAATGATAAGTCTGTAGTTACAACTCTTTTTTCAAAATGGTAAAGGTCATGTAAAGGACTTTAAAGTATGTTTTGGCAACACGATGGACTATGTGATGTTGCAGAATACCTCTACTGATATTGAAATATACACAAAATGTTGTAATATGAGGAATCGCAAACAAATGTATAATAAATTCCAATTTTATCCAATTTTAAAATGTACAAGTAAAGGGTATAGATAGTACTATTCAATAAAACTGTCTGCAGTGAAGGTATAGGGCTCTCTGTCTGTGTTTTCCAACATAGGAGCTGCTAGTAACATATGGCTGTTAAGTGTATGAAATGTAGTTAATGTAACCAAAGAACTGAATTTCATTGTTCAATTTAAATTAAATAACCACAACACACTATTGAACAGAACAGCTTTAGAAGGTTATTATACTCCCAGATGTTAATGGTGATTGTTTCTAGCAGGAGTCATCGATTATAGGTTTTTGTGATGTTCTTTATTCTTCATTACTGTTAAGGTAAAGTTTATGTTAAAAGTGGCAAAGAAAGCATTATTCTGAAGACAAACTGGCTGGTAGACAATGTTACATTATCGAAACCATGATATCCAAATCATTCCTAAAGGTTTTAATAATACATAAATTTTTCATTTCTTTCCTATCAACACTGAGGTCATATTTCAGAGATAGTTAAATTTTTATAATTTATTTGACTGTCTCTTGGATTGTGTTTGTGTATTTAAAAGAAACGAAAGATCATTTTTAATAATAGCAATGATAACATTTATGAAGCCTAGGTAATCCTTACCGGGTCTGTTTGAAACTACATACTGCCATATTCTCCATATTACAGATGAAGAAACTGAAGAACTTTAGTACAGAGAATTTGTATCGCTTGCCTAATTTCACTCAGCTAGAAAACAGAAGTGGGAGGGAGAGAACCTGGCTATGATCAGGTGATAGAAAGCCCAGTAATTGGCATAACTGCCTCTCCTCCCGTGTTCAGCAGGGGTCACTATTGAGAAGCAACCGGAGGATTAGACTGCATGGAGTTATGCATTGGCCAGTCTAGATGAGAAAGCAAGAAAAATCACAGGACATGAGGGTGCATGTGTTTGTGATTAGAATGATGGTTTGTGGAATTTATACTGCACAAAGGAGAAATGAGGAACACTGAAATACCAGGATGTAAAGATAAAAGTGTGTTGCCCAAAATGGGACAGAGGGAAAGATAATGCTAATTTAAAGGAGTGAAAGAATGGAGTTTTAGAAGGGTCATCTAATTGCATACTGAAGTCATCATAAATTATGCCAGAAACAGTTTTGAAGAGAATGATTGTGAGGCAGAATATAACATCTTGTGAAGGGTAGCTGTGGATGACTGCAACAAGGCAGAGGGACAGTGCTACAGTCTAGTGACATATGACAATCCCCACATCCTACTGTTTGTTGTAACGCCAGAATCTGGCACATAGTAAGCAATTGTCTCAAGATGTTGTGATTTTCATTTGAGCATGCTCCTTGCACTTTAGGAGGCTACCAAATAGTACAGAGATGGCAACAATGCATCAGCGAGTATCCTGGATGAAATTTTCTGAGGAACCGACCTGGAAGATAATCTGATGCTGGTTGGGCATAGACATGGTCCAGGAGAGGTGATAGAGTTCAGAGAAAGAGTCTCAAGGCTGCAGCCTGTGTTTCCATTGTTCGGCATGGTGAAGATGAATAGATGCCCTCATTTCCAAGAACAGGGAGCCATCAGAAGACATTCCAACATCAAGAGGCTATGGCAGGCCAATGGGTTTAAGGCAGGACCCCACCTCCACACTTAAGAGGAATGAGGAGGGACAAATGCTGTCCACTTACTGTCCTCATAGAGGAAATCAACAAAAAGGAATCTATAAATGTGCCTTGGGACTGTGGGACTGTTCCAAGCTAATCATTAGGAAAAGACAGCCTGATTTCCGTGGGCTAGCACAGCATGAAGCATCTCTTTTCCATCATCTTCCTTCCCAGCATATCTCTATTGGAATATGAAGCATCTGCAAGATAAAGTTGTGCCATCAAAAGCGGCCTCCTGTCTGTCTGTCAGTACAGAGCCCCAGAGCTTGCAGGGGCAGAGGAGAGCGCTCAAATAGAAAGCTCATGTTTTAGCATACTCACGAGTGACTCTTAATTTCAAAAGGACTGACAGATTTTAGAATTAAACTGAAATGTTAGGGGAGACTTTTACCTGATAGAAAGATGGACTTCAACATAAAACATCTGGTAGAAATGGAAAACTATATATGCCCCTAAATTGTTATAACTGAATATTTGTGGAGTGAACGAACAGCTAAGGCTCCCTTACGATTTGGTATCACTTACCTAAGACCTGAGCACATTCACATGTAAATCTTCTGTGACCTGAATTATAGAGGCCTGGATGGTGACTATGTCAGGATGAAGCTACTCGAAGAATGTGTTAGGGAATAATTGAGTTATAGGAATGAAATCTCCAAAGAAATCTTTTAATTTGAAATCTGTTACTACTCTTCAAGTGAAGCTCCCGTGCGGGCTGTGAATCACACATCTCTCCTCATAAGATGCACACCCCTGGCACACCGCATCTTGTGCGGGAACAGAGATAACCTGTGGTTATGCTAACCCAATGGATGTGAACTCCCTCTAAAACACTCTGCAATGCCTCGGTGAACTCTGCTCATGTTATGTGTAATTGAAAATGTTTGCGACCTTATTAGAGGAAAAATAGAAGGAACTATCATCAAAGATTTTTAAGAAGGAAATTGGTAACTTTGATCTTTTTTCTTCTTCGAGTAGAATTGTGAACTACCTCCTATCGGAGTTATTAAAGAATTACCTTGTAGAGTGGAAGAATAGTTTCTTGTCTCTGTGTGAAGGCTTGTGGCTGACTCAGATAAAGAAATACGTATTCCATTCATGGTGGCTATATGAGCAATATGAAACAATGATACCAAAGATATATACAAGAAAGCTCCACTTAAGGGTCAGTAAGAAGAGCACATGAAATTCTTTTGTCTGCAGGTTGGTACCATTTTCATTCTATATTTGGAAAGAAAGCTAGCTTAAATTTGCCACCTATACTTAACCTGATTTTTGAATTGCCTTTTTTCTCCTGGCAGGGAGAAAAGCAGTTCAGATCGTCAGGCTATGAATTCTGTGACACCCATAATTGTACCGTTACTTGAAATCTATATTGCTGATGTAAGAGTTAATTTTAAATGTGCTTTATTCTGATAGATATTTACTTGAGATTTAAACTACTACCATATATCATTGTAGGCTTGTTTTCATTGGGCTTTCAACTGATGATCATTACATTGCATTTTTGGATATATTTGAAGTAACCCAGTAATGAAAAAAATATTATTTTTATTGTAGTTTGGTATCTAAAGATTAACATATATAAAAGGCTAAAATTTGGAAAAATGGTACTTAAAAGTATTTTTATCCAGTTCGTTGAAGTCACTAGAGTAGAATAATTATGCCTGCTAATTTTTGGTAAATTTTGGTTTGTGTATCCACTGTGTACAAACGCCTCGTTTTTGAAAAATGGAATCTCCCAGAGTGATTTTTTTTTCCAGAGTTATTTTTTGAAGTGTGGTCCAAAGACAAAGGAAACCTGTGGCTTTATATTATAGTGCTTTACGGAAGGGCTTTGATAGCGTCTCAGAGACTGCAGAATGTAGTTAAACTAAAATTGCTATTTTTTTTTTATAAACACAAACAGTTCTGTCCACTTTGTATTCCTATTTTATAACTCAAGTGGTTATTTTACCAGGCTAATTACTTTTCTAAATAAACCTTTGTATTTTGAGATAATTATAGATACACACTCAGTTGAAAGAAATAATACTAATTGCTTTTTGCTGATGTTGGTGGAGCACTGTGGATAAGGACGCATCAGCCAGAAGGGAGCAGGTCTGTGGAGCCTGCTTTATGTGTTCTAGTTATGGCGCCTTCCATGGCTCACACCGCTGTACCAAGAGAGAGTTTCTTCATCAGCGCAATGTAAAAAATCAGTGATTTTAGATGTATGTATGTGTAGTGTGCACCTGTCCCTCAGTAAGCAGTGATTATTGTTAATAATAACACTAAAATGGTACACTATATCTGAGCTTTTTTGGAGTTATCACCAAGAAGAACACATTACCTACATGTGCATTTCCTACAGAGCATAATGGAAAATATTACCTACTCATATATTCAAAATGATCACTCTTTTAAGAAACTGATGCATTCCATAAAGATATAACTATACATTAGAAAAAATTTTAAATTCGTCCTTATTTATAGAATGTTATTTTCTTAGATTACTGTTACTTTAATGTATGTTTATCTTCTTTAGCAAATTGTAAGTTTTATGACAATAATGCTTAAATAGAATTTTGTACACCATATGTCCTCAACAAATATTAGTTCCAGTAAGGTTTTGCGAAGGTTTGCCAAGTCCCAACTCAATAGCTTACTCAGATAGATTTGTCTTGGTCTAGTGCTTTGAATATTCATTGTTTGAACTTTGATCATTAATTATGGAGAACACTTTTCATAGCCAACATTTTATTAAGATAGCACCCCAAATTTGGGTTCAAAAGTGAGTACATGGGTAATGCCAATCTGTAGGGTTAGCTACAAAAGGAAATTTTTACTGAGATATTTCACAACAATACTTTGATTTTGTTTTAAAGTATTGAATTCCCCATGTAAAGTCATAAAATAATGTAAAGTCAACTGAAACAATTTACAGAATTTTTTTTAGTAAGTAGGTTAAACTAATTTGAATATAAAAGATTTGGCTTGGAATCTTGGGTAAATATGTGTATACATTGAATATCCAGGCCTTGAGCACTGTGAATGCACCAAACAAAAGGGAATTTTAGACACTTCTGTCAAATTTTTTGTGGATATATATCTTGAGCAACTGAACTAAACTCAAGCATATATGTTCCTTCTTATAATAGTGCTAAGCTTCATTTCACATTTTACACAATTGCATTGTCATTTTTAAAATCCTTGTTTGATATTCTTTTGCTTATATCTTACAGTTTTATGGGTGATTACAGCTTATATTATTAACTGGTCAACATTCTACACTACAACTGGAAAATTTAAGAGAAATAACAGCAGTGCCTAAAAATGTATAAAAATTAGTGGTTCTCAATGCACTTTTGAATCTGGTTTGTTTCATTCTCACAATAAGTGTGGTTGGGTGCAGACCATAAATATTGCTTTGGAAATTACGTGAGAACTCAGGTGTCCTCTTGATTTATGATCCAATATGTTCATTATCTTTCACCTGTCCTTGATCATACATGCCTTCCAGTTTTTAAAATGAAGAATTGCCAGAAACAGTAAAGCATTGGGTGTGGTCCCAGAAATGTCAAATCTCATAAAAGATGCTTTGCAAAATATGTTCAATTGCATTATCTTGTTTATTTCTCATCCTTGAAGAGTGAGTATGCAGTATGTTTGAGACAGAGAAAGCCAGTAGGCCACTGTGCCACTAAAGAAGCAGACTGGAATGTGAACTTGCTTACTTGGATGTGGAATTGGCACTGGAATCCATAACTTCTTCATTTGCATTGAACAGTCTTTCCAGGAAATCACAATTTTTCAAAACAGAGGCTCCTAAGACCAATTAGTATTCACATTGTGACAGTGAATACGGTGAATGAGTAACTCATATTGTAATTATCTAGGTTCAACTTGATGTGCTTGTGTTCAGTCAAATATAGATTTGCTTGTTTACCACTTCAAAAAGAGGCTCATTCCATTCTTACAGCATTTAGTAGATGCCAGGCTCTCCTCAGGGTACACTGTATGTAAAGATGAATAAATGTTGAGTTTTACCCTTGAGACTTGTACAGAAAAGAGGAGGAATCAGACTTCTGAATTTTAAACAGATACTAATACAAAGGAAGACTAGATAAGTGAAAATGGTAAGACTCATTGTTTAGGTCATGAATATAACAATTAGCATCTGCTCTGGTTGGAGTCTTAATCTCCTAACTAGTCAAATGACCGGCTTTATGTACCTGTGCCACTTGGTGGCTACCTTTGTCTGCACGCGTGTATTAATTTTCTAGCACTGTCATAATAAAGTACCACAGACTGGAAGGTTTCAACAGCAGGCATTTACTGTCTCACAATTTAAGAAGGCAGAAATCTAATATCTTGGCTAATAGATTCTTAACTTCTCCCTGTGTCTTCATATGGTCTGTCTTTTGTAAATGCTGAGATTCTAATTCTCTCTTCTTATAAGAATATGTCATTTGTGAAGGATTAGAGCCCAACCTAATGAGCTCATTTTAACTTACCTACTTCTTTAAAGATTCTTTCTCCTACTACAGTCACATTCTGAGTTAAAGGGTTTAGGACTTCAACAAATGAGTTTCTTGGAGACACAACAGCCTGTACTGTAGCAATCCCATTTTATCAGTAGATGTATGCTACTTTGTAAAACCCCACTAACTCATTGCCTATTTTATCCTATTGCTGGTATAGGGTCTATGAAAGACACGTACCCGGTAATAAACATTCCCTGTTATTATTTATGCTCTAAGTGTTGCCCTTATTTACATCAATACATGTTGCATTTGTTACAGAATTCCAGAAATAGAGTTAGCACAACTTATGATGGAATTTATTTCTATTTCAGGTGGAATAAGACAAAACTATCACATTGAAGGCCATGCTGTAGATATTGCACATTTTCTTTTATCCATTGTAGCTACTAGAGTGATAAGTGGAGTTTTCAAAATAAGAACTTAGAATTTTACTTACATGCAAAAGTGAAGTTCATTATTTGAGGTACTAGTATATAGTTTTATATAAATGTAGTTTTAGAAATTTTGGTGCTAAAATTTCATAGATGAGACTGTTTCCCTTTCTCATCCTTTTACGAATCCCATAGTGTTTTGCCACACACATAAAACTGAAGTTAAGTCATTTTATAACCTTACCTACAATTTATCCTAACTCTGCTAATGATATGACCAAAGTTTAGAATCTATTTTTAGATTCCTACTTAGATTTTTATTTTGTTGAGCAGTAAATGGCTTAAGCTTCTACTGGTACTTCTGTGATGAAACAGTGCCGTTTTTCTGATATTAACTGGCCTGTCTGGAAGTTGACTCAGCACCAAATTTGCTTTCTCTCCTCGGAGGCTGCGGATTACATACAGTTTTTGATGTTGATTCCAGGAGAGGCTGACTTCAGTTCAACTAAGTAGATCAAAACTAAGGAAGAAAAATTTGTCTTTTCTGCTGTGGTTTGATCTGAAATAACTGTATTCCAATACTACTGATGACATACATTCTTGTAAACTGTAATCTTGCAAAGCAATTTTAAAATAGATATCCAAGATAAATTTAATTAAGTTTGTTGCTTAAATATAAATAATTAACATATGAACAAATATGTTAAAACCAAGCCATTTGATTTTAGTCTGTAGCTCAAAATGAAATACAGTTTGTAAGGAGCATTGAAAAAAATACAGTATGGTACAAAATGCACTTTTCTCTCCTTTTGTCACTTTGGTTTCCATGGTGTCCTCCCTTAATTCCTGAAATCTTATTCCTTGTTTCAACACTAAGCGGATTGGCAGTTATTCTAGTTTGTATTAAAGGTCCCATATGATCACCTCTTGTGGGGGTTCTTGTGGTATACAGGGCAAATGGTGATTAAAGGTCAAGTGTCTATTCCCCGGGTTTAACTTAAAATTTCATGACCTACTCTGAATTGTTGGACAGTTCACTTGTTGGACATGTTTACTGAAACCCATTCAATCTCAATTTCCTTCTTGTTATAATGAGATAATAATTTGTAAGCTTATAAAGTTGTTCTTGAGATAAAATGAAATAATAAATGTAAAAGTACTTTATATAATACTGGAGGGATAACCTATACTTTATTAATGTAATATACTAAGATTGTTATTTTAAAAACTTCCGAATAGAGTGGAAGGAGATTTCCCAGTATGATACCTCACACAATCCAGAGACTCTTTTCCTCGGGAACATATGCCATCATTTGAATTTTGAGTGAATAGTTTTAGAAGAAGAAATGAATATTTATCTGAGGCAAAGATTCCTATTTTAAAATTTGAGCTGAAGAAAGCAATGGACATGAATTTATAGAGATCCTGCTTTATAAATTAAGTGATTCTATAAGCATAAAAGCAATGAGACTGGGAAATATGAAGTAAATTCTGGTATTCTAAGGGAGCAGGTAAACATTCAGTTTCCATTTCTGCCCCATTGCTACAGACTTCCACAGAAAGCAGACTCAGGGAGATTAGTGTGCAAAGCATTGATATGTGTAGGGAAAGAGAAGAAAGCAGGCTTGGGACAAGGCACAGCCTGGATTATGACACAGTCACAAAAATGGTTCAGTCAAACTCAGGGAGTCCTAGAACAAGGCTTGCTGTTTCGTAGTGAGTGGATGCAGATGTCCTGGGAAAGAGAAATGATCTTTGATCAAGGGACTCTTTTCATGAGAAAAAAGTAGCTTTCTTACTGGATGTCAATTAATAGCACTTCTGCAAGCTTAAGTTATTTGGACTTGAATGAAGAATCTTGCTGGTGCAGCCCAGTACACACCACATAGTCACTGTCCTATATATAACTCCTTTATTTTTCTCTGTATATAAATTCCTTTAAGTATCTACTTATTTGCTTTGCTTTTATCTGTCCTTCCACCAAATGAAACTGCATAAGATGAAACACCAGGAGATATGCCTGTGTTTTGTGTCTCCATTGCCTCAAATGGTACATGGGACATTGTAGTTACTTCATGTCCTAAAAATATCCCCCTGCTTTTTTTTTTTTTTTTTTAGTAAAATAAGTTGAAGCTTTTATATTGTAAACCTCAGGATTTTACTTCATGTGTAGAGATGTGAATAATTACACGGCTTTTAATCATTGGACATGTAAGTGCATTTATTTTTAAAGTCCCGATAAAATATTTATAGCTGTTAGATAAACTAAGGAGTTGGAAATATCTACTATGATGTACTAATTGAGTTACCGGGACAGTACAATTTTTCAGTTAGTCGAGAATTACCATGAATGTAATCTACAATAATGGTATTAAAATTATTAATATGATTTACCTTAATTACAATGTTGTTTTTATTGCTAATGCTGCTTCACGTATTAAGTACCAGTGTGTGAGGAATATTACAGAAGGACCCATGTTGATTATAATACCTGTTCCTCGTAGGAACTTAGAGTTGATACTTCTCAAAATAAAGTCTCTGAACCAACCACAAGAGTCAGAGGAAATGTATATGAAAGTCATGTGTACGAAGCATCTCACGGGTAGGGATGGGCAACAATAGTTTGCAAAATTCTCCCAGATCATCTCATGATCACTGAAGTTTTACATCATTTGGTTGTTGAAGTGAAACAGAGATTCAAAAAAAAGGGAAAGAAAAGAAATGGAACCAGTCTTTATTCATCACCTGTATTTTGCCAAGGCTCTTAATTAATCTTCAATAATTGTTTAAACTTTATGAAACACCCAGACCTAAATGTTACCACTAAAAGCAAATGCAATTTTAAATAATGTTATCCTTGCTTTAAAGATGAAACTGAATGAACCTCAGAGGAATTAATAATACTGCAGTAAGTAGAGTTAAAAGCCAAATCCAGCTCTGACTCCAAAGTTTGTTCTTTCCAGCAGACTTATAAGTCCCTGTCATGTAATTCAAAACACACACACACATCAACCGTGTGCCCATAAAATTTCAGCAAAATACAATAGACCAAACAGAACGATTCATAATTAATTTTCATAGGATTGGAGGACATGTGTAGTAAAGTCACCTCGTAAAGTTGTCCTTATGTTTTGGGAAGCATGAAAGAGGAGAGTTGAGATGGATCTTGGTAAGTGAAAAGAAGGTAAGAAGCAAGAAGTAGAAACAATATTCCCCATTGTTCATCTTTAAAAAAATACAGAGATGGGAAAATGCTAAAAACTCTGAAACCAGCATGTTCAGTGAATTTGTTGGAAATGCAGACTCTCTACCGCTACCTAGATCTGTTGAATCAGAATCCATGTTTTAACAAATCTCCTGTGATTTGATGCACATTCTAGCTGCAGAAATACAGCCTTATGGATAATCATAGGCTGGTATTGCTAACATAGAGTTTAAACAGATTAAGTGAGTAAATATGTATTAGAGCCAAACTGTGAAATACCTACCTATGCTTAATGATTAAGAAATAAGGATTTTAATTGCCCTAACCCTATCGAACTCTTAAGACATTTATTGCAGAAGTTAGAAAAAAGGAAAGGAAATGTTATTTATTGTGAATGCCATTTAAAGAAGCCCTGCAGGTGATTTTGATGCAATGTAACCGTGAAAACCACTGTACCAAGGCCCCTGAATTCAGCATTGTTTCTTGAGGAAAAGAAGAGCAAAATATTCTAGGTATGTTACAGAAACATCAGTTAACGGAATGGAGATTCGTTGGAAGGATATGGGGGCACATTGAGAATTCAGTGAGGCTACTGGGGAGTGAGGTGAGAGGAAAGCAAGCATGTCAGACCCCAGGAGTGTGGCCAAGGTCCAGCAGAAATGCAGACTGTTGTCACTGGACATATTCATACTGTGCCTTAGGGAGTGTGTAACTGGTTAGTTATGTAGTTGTTCTGTCTGTCCCTCTAGTTCCCATGTCCTTGATAGAAGTCTCTACTGGCCGAGCTGAAGTTACATGCCCTAACTCTAGATTCAGGAGTGAGGAGAAAGTATCCCTTGACTCATTTGGCTTCTACAGTGGAAAATTCCCCAAATTCCCCATAAATTTGCCAAAATAGATGCTGAGTTATTTTGTTAAATTTTTGTGTGAATGGTTTTAAACATAGTAATGGTTTTAATGATAGGTCTTTAAATTGACCTTTTTTTTTTTTTTTTTGAGACAGCATCTTGCTATGTAGTTCAGGTTGCTTTGAAATCAGTATGTAGCTCAGGTTGGTCTTGAACTCATGGTTATCTTCACACCTCAGCCTCCTGAGTGCTGGGATTACAGGTGTGCCCCACGAGGCTCAGCTAAATTCAACCTTTTATATCAATATTGTCAAACAGAAATACAATGTAAACTGCACATAATTTAAATTTCCTAGCAGACACATTTTTAAATTTTAAAGTGTTAGTGGAAAAGGTTAATAGTTTATTTAATCAAATATGTCAAATTTTTATTATTCAGCATATAATCATATAAATTATTGATTGACTATTTGATATTTTTTTCTTAAGTCTTTAAAATCAGGTACATCATTGTATTAATAGCACATCTAAATTTGGACTAGTCATAGACAACTGCTTAAGAACGTGGTAGTTTCATGTAACTAGTAGTTACTATTGAACACATAATCTTTAGATTATTAAGTATTTTCAATTGTGATTTGAATACTCGAGGGTCTTTTGAAGTAGAGGTCTCCTGAACAAGTTTTTCAAAAAAAATTTAGGGTACCTGATTAAATCATAACCCATTGAAGAAATTTTTACAAGGGCTAGAGTATTATGGTTTATATTCTTTGCTTTTTCAATGATTGAACTTAATTCATGGAAAATCACTCTGCAAAATACATGAGAATCGCTGGGTATGGTGGTACACACCTATAATCCCAGTGGTTGGGAGGCTGAGGCAGGAGGATTGCCACAAGTTCAAGGTCAGCCTGGGGTACATAGTGAGCTCAAGGCCAGCCTGAACTCCATAGCAAGACCCTTTCTCAAAAACTGGAAAACAAAACAAAACAAAAACCCCAGAAACCATGAGAATTAACCATTCAGAGCTTCATCTGTTTTCCCTTTCTTCTTTAAAAACTCCAGAAACTGTTACCTGTTAATATCTAACATATTACATGTTAAAATCTAACCACCTACAGACCTACAGAGAACTGCTCTTCAGGTAGTTGTCATAGAATTTTGTTACAAACTATTGCAGAAATCAGAAATAAATATGACCTTTTAATGGATTTTCTCAGGTAGAAGGAAAAGGAGACAATTAGTTATGCAGGGTGAAAAATATGGAGATTGAGATTCATAAGTTACATGTAAAAATTCAGTAGAACTTGTAATGAGTAGTAATGGCGAAGGCAGAAAGAAATGCAACTGCACCTTCCAAATAATAAACATGTGCTTTTCAGTTCATTTCAGATATGTGATATTGGTGGCACATAGAAAGGCAACAGATAGCGAGTAGTTGGCAATGTGTGACTGACTTCCAGAAACATCAGAGAATATGTGGAGACTTACGGATTTGTTGGTCAGCAAACATTTTGTTTAAAGGGCCAAATAGCAAACATTTTAGGCTGGGTCGTCTATTACAAATAGTTAGTTAGTCCTTGCAGCTAAAGCAGCCATAAGCTATGTGTTGTAGAGACACGTGACTGTGTTCCAAAACATCTACAAAAGCAGATGGCAGTCCATAATTGGGCTCTGGGCTCTGCTTTGTGGACTCCTGATACAGATAAAATGTTATAATGATATATTAGAATTTGAAGAAACAGTCAGTCATAAGATAGTTTAATCTCACTTTTGTAGGTGATGAGAAAATCATAGTATAAGAAAAATCAAAGACTTTCTCAAAATCAGTGCTGTTGGCAGGACTAAAATAAGAAGCCAGATTTCCATGGTTCTCATTCTCGATTTCCAGTCACTTTAAGTGCTCCACAAGACCTCGGCTGGCACCTTAGTGCTGAGAGAGTGATCCCTTGTGGCAGGTCGTGACCTGGAATGTCATTGACTTGGTAACATCAGAAGAAATAAAACAGAGGAGAGAAATAATTGCTGAGTTCCCTGTGTGCGAGTAGGCACACACGACAGCTGACATGAAAGGCAGTGGATCTTGGGCTCCGCATCCCTTGACACTGGCACGTTACCCATCGCACAAGGGTGCAGCTAGACACTGCTGTCGGCATCACATTGTGGATGAAGGAAACACTAGGAATGGAGGTCCTGTAATGCCCTCTTACCTGTCTGTCATGTGTCCCATTCCTGTCTTATTTTTGTTTCAGTGGAAAACAATGTCATAAATTTGACCAAGTTTTTAACCATTCCACTGTTCGATCGCACGTATGCTCTCTGGGCTCTAACATAACTCAAGCATTTGTTCATACAGTGTTAAGAGACGTGCTTATAAGTTATATTTCATGTGAAATCTGTCTTTCATAAGAAAAATACTGAGGGAAGCAATATTCTGAATTTCTCCCCACACTAGTAGTATTTTATTTCCATTCATGGATAATATTTAACGTATTTTACTTTTTAAATGAAATTTTTAATTTGAATCTTTTAAACTGTCTGATGTTTATGAAGCAAAGTAGGGGGATGAGTATGAGTACTTGGCTGATGACGTGACTTAGAGCAATGTTCACCAGAAGTAGGAGGTAGAAGACAACAAGTATCACATAGAAGGGATCTGAGAGCCAAGTACAAAACTGAGTAACTCAGAAGGCCAGAGATACAGAAGAGAGAGTTAAAAAACAAAACAAAACAACCCACAGTGAACGTGGAATGGAATCAAAAGCCACGAATAAGCCTGGTGCAGTAGGGCACATTTGTAATCCTAGCTGCTTAGGTGGCTGAGACATGAGGATTGTAAATCTGAGGTCGGGCTGAGCAACTTACTGACACTCTTTCTCAAAACAACACCAACACCAACTCCTGCAGAACCTGCCACTAGACTTGGCATGTGGGAGGTAGTTAGTGGTGCTTTTGGTGATATTTCAGAATACGCTACCTGCTGATATCTAGATAGCATATAGAGCAGGTAAGAAATCTTTTCAGAAATTTCGGAAACTAAAATGGCCTGTAAAACGCCAGCAAGAATATTATTCATCTTCCTTTTTTTAGAAAAAGGGATTTGTTCACTTCACACCATCAAATGGAAGGGGTTAATAGAAAAGCGACGTATTAACACCTGATATTTTTCGGAAATATTGGGTTTTTGGCTTAAATTTCTGTGTGACATAGTTTACTTTATTACACATCTTTCATCTGGAATATCCTTTTGAGGTTGAGACATGGTTAGTTAATCTTTAGCTAGCTGCCACCCAGCACAGTGTATAGCAGGTAGTGTACATTTGATAAATATTAGTCGAAAAGATGACGCTCTGTTCTCAAAGAAATGGAAAAATGATTGGAATAATATTGGACTATATTAATATAACTATAAGTAGCTTGCAAATATTTTAGTGCACTTGAGCAATTTCAATTTCTTTTAACTGTTTTATGTTATTAGGATTTTATAGTATTTAGTTATTAGGCTTCATCAAGAACTACTGAATTTATACGTATGGTGTTGCAAAATGGACAAACAAAGAAGAGCAGTTCCTAAGCAAGGCAGCATCAGTGACACAGACCTTAAAATATATGTACATATATGTAAATATGTGAATTTGTGTATATATATATTTATATTATATATCACATATACACATTTAAACATCAGTTTAAAAAAGATATCACTATATTATTTCTTTCCTTTCTATTCCTTTTATATTGTTTTATGAATTTCAAAACTAAAAATCTTGTTACCTTCTATGTGCTGAAAGCAATTCAAAGTAGAAAAGGTGAAAAGTATCTACAGCTATTTATATTAACTTATTCCAGAGTCCACATCAATTTCTAAGCATTCTGTGTTGATAGTTCTGTAATTTCAGTCTTTACCCATTGTAAAAATTATACTCTCTTCCTTTTTCTACCAAAAGTACAGTCTGTACCTGTAAGTCTTCAATTACCAAACTATTATGAAATTCCATGTTATCAGAACTCATATGTTTTCTGTTCCTTATTTGAATTATTAAATGAGGGATTGTGAGCAAATTACATTATCACCAAAGTTTCTGTCAGAAAGTAGAATTTCCAAAGTAGAACCTGCTTTAGTCAAGTTTTTATATAAAATTAAGCCTTCCTTGAATGGTAAGGAAAACATTAGCATAATTACTTAAAAGACACTTACTGAAGTTTCTTTCAGTATTAATAGTCACTTTCCTCCTACTTTCTCTTCATGTTTCTCAACTTATTAGAAAAATCTTTCAGCCAAATTTTAGTAAGTGAGAAGTTTTTGTGCTTTCACTATTATTTTATGGGTTCTAAGGCAAATGATGTGTGGATGAGACAGAATTTCTCCCTTGCGGTGATGCAGTGACACAAACTCCAGTTGGGAAAGAGGCTTTGTCTTTTCTGTCTTCATTCAACATAGTTGACAAGAGGGTAGTTGTTGGCAAGTCAAAAGATTGCTCTTTTCATTGTTTACAAGTTCAGGTCACTGTCGAGTCAACCAATAACTGTGTGTAAAACCAGACAGTAGGTGCTCCAGTCATTTCCGGTTCTCTCCTTTTGTCTTGCAGGTATAAAATTAATATGGTGCCCTTCCTGTTCCTGCCCCTTTGAAATGCTATGAATCCATGAAAATAGAAAGGGAAAAGCGAAAATGTAAAGAAAATAAAACATGTCAATTGTTTTTCCTGCTTAATGTCCATTTTCATCACACATTTCTTAAAGTCCATGTCAAATCTATATGCTTTTCAGATCTAATTAGACATTTTGGGTAGGTTCCAGTAAAAAGCAAATATCTAACTGAATTTGTTTTGATAAAATATGGAACCAGACATTCTTATAATGAACAGAGCATATTACAAACAAAAAAACTTCATGGAAAAAGATGAGCTTTATTCCCAAACGTTGGAGTAATGCATAAAACACCATTGAAATGATTTACACAGTGTTACTGAATGTGTTATTCTTAATGATTTTCTACTCTTGGGCATTAGGTAAATGAATGGGATTTTATGACTATTTAAAGTACTGTATGTGAAGAAAGCTATGAGAAGTGTTCGTTAAAGGCACATAAAATATCTCTTCACAATAACTACTTTTGTTGGCACAAAACAATACACCCTCTGAACAATGGTTTCAAGGATGTCATGTGTTGCCACTATGGCTGATAAAATGTTTAAGGCACAGGTGGCGTTTTCCTTAAAGACTCTAGTCCTATGTAGTAAAGCTTATTGTTTCAACATTACTAACTTACATTGTGCTAAAACTTGGTATAAAATATGGTTCCATTTTTGAGGACTGCTGTAATAAAAATAGATTTTCAAATAAACAGGAATGATACAGAAACAATTTTGGTCTACTTTGATGTTCTGTTTTACCAATTACAAATATAAAATTTGATATGCAGTGAAATACTTGATAATATCTGTGTAAAATAGGCATCAAATGTGACGAGATAAAAATATATGATTTCCTCTGTGGTCACCAGCTTAACTTTTGAAAATACTAATTTGAATTTCTTCAGTGAAAGTCATTGAGAATATATAAATTGCCTGTTGTAATTAAGGTAAAAGATTGCAGAAGGCACAAACTAATTTAGAGTTCTGCCAAATAAGTTCCAGAAAAGTATTTTTATATAGTTGAATAGTTTTTTGTTTCCAACAAATAAAAGAAAGACACATTAGGTTTTGGTTATTATATAACTTTCAGTACTATATCAAGCATCACCTTAGAAAGGTACTGTGCTTTAAAGGTTTAACTTAAAGTTTACTATTATTATATAATGGCATATGTATTTGTTTATGTTTAAAATTTCTAGATTCTGTTTTATTTTTACTTATATCTTCCCTCTTCAATGGGAAATTTTACCATTTAAGCTTTATCCAATGAGAAGACAAAACAAATTGGCCCAGACTCTCTGGACGTGAGGATGAGTCATAATCTTTGAGATTACTTAATTTAATCTATATCTGTAATTTAGTAAACTTAACCTACAATATCCATGGTAGTTTCTTAATTGAATTGATTTATTATATTAGACTCTGAAGGCTGAGTTCATGGACATTTTAGAAAGTGTGAAAAGGGCCAGTGGAAAAGCACGCATCACCCAAAAGCTCCTCATCCAGATATTTGTTTTCATTCCGGCAGAGAACACAAAGATTACCACATTCTAGAGGAAAATGTGTGAAAGGGATCTTACATGTATACACTTTCACAAACAGACTACTTAATATTCATACATTTGTAATTATGTGTTTAACAGAAATCTGGCAAATAAAAGTAGAATATCTTCCTTGGAAATGAGCTGGGTAAACCGTGTGGTTAGTTTTCTTGTGTTTTTCTACACACATCAGTGACCTGCAGAGACCACACAGCTACACTTAAACACGTTGGGCTTTTGTTACTTACTGTGCTGAGGAAGGTATACGGCCGCGGGAGACCGTTGCTTATTCTATACGAGGGTATTAGAAAGCACTGATGATAGGATTTAGGATTTCGTCAAGAGATTTCGGGGAAGGTGTATGGAAGTAAGGCTTTGATTGAGGGTGAAAGCTGTTGGAAAGCAGGACTAATTCTATAATGAGCATCTATCTAGAGGGAGGGCCAACAAGAGCACAGCTAGTGTTGTAGCTGATAAGGAAGCAGCACTCACATTAGTCGGGGTAGTGAAATGTTTTTCATTTGTGTATGCGTATGCTGGCAACGTTCATGATTTTTCTGTGTTTGGACATCACAGAGTGACCTACCTTTTGTCTAGAGCCATCGTGATCACAGAGTGGCTTTGATGTTGAAGTTGTTCATGTTCAGCAAGGGAACTGTAGAATTGCCCGTGAGAACCAGGCCCTCTAACAGCATGGCCTGAGCCTCAGATTATGGGGGCTGCTTTTCTTCTTTCTACATGTTACAATGGTGTCTTATAATCCGTACAAATTATACTTGCTGAGAGCTGGACATGGTTGCATTCGCTTCTGATCTTTCCAGAAATTACAAAGAAAACACTGGCACAAGTGCTGAAAAGCAAATATGATTAGGAAAATCTTCAAAGCAGCCAGAGTATAAGACTGACTTTTCAGCAAAAGCAATGGAATCTGATACAATGGAGTGACATCTTCAAAGTTCTGCAATAAAACAGAATTCTGTATTTTAACTGTTATTGTCAGATAATGTCATTTTTAGGCAAGTTGAGAGACTTCATCATCAGTGTATTCACATTGAAAAAATAGTGGGTTTCTTCATGTGAAGAAAAACAACACTAGGTAGAAGCTCTGAAATACAAGAGAAATGGACAGCAATATTAAAATTATGTGCTTAATTAACTGACTTTTTGAAATTTTAGAATCTAAAATATACACAGGACTTAAGATATTTTGAAAGAATAAAGTATTCAAAGTATTCTACAGTCCTTTTGGTCTTAGGCTTTGATCAGCCAGTAATACTTCTCTAATTTTCATGGTAGTCACCAAATATGAAAGAATACAGAACTATAAAGCTAGTAGAGGTGAAAAATAGATTATGAAAAGAAATGAAAAAATTCAAGAAAGAGAAGCAAAAGTGACATAGTAGGAACAGAACACATAGAAATTAAGTAAGATAGTTGAGATTACTTTAAAACCAAATAGATCAGTGATAACAATACATGTAAGAAAACTACTACAGTAAATAGATAAAGACTGTCAGTCTGGATTTGTAAGGGAATTAAGTGTATGGATATACAAAATTTAGAAGCAAACATGTGAATAGTATACCTTATCTTGTCTCTCCCACCCAGTGTATCAACAGAACCTGAAGAGAATGTTTGGATAAGCCATTTGAAGATTTTGGACAAGGAAATAGCCCTGGAAAGATTGTAGGAGACCAGAATTTGTGGTATCATCTGATTGGGAATGAATATACCTTTATCCTCTCTGGTATCAAACAGACTACACCCAACACCATTTGAAACTGGGGGGGCTGAATCGGTACAGATGGAGATGGTGCCAGAAGCATCTAGATCAGGGTTGAGGACCGTAGAAAGGGTCTCTACTCAGTGACAACAGTAGCAGCCATTATAAAAATGTTTCAACATGTACGAGTGAAAAATGTTGAAGTGAATGGAAACATACATTTTTAGGAAATAAATATAAGACAACTGAAGATAAGAAATCCTTGAATGCAGGCAGAGAAAAAACGATATGGGGACAATGATTTGAAATGTAGTAGCTGTTGATCAGATGTGGAGGTCAGAATATAATACATAACATTTTAAAGTGTTTCAAAGAAGTTCCAACTTAGAATTCTGTGTCTAGTCAAATATCATTTTGAAATGAAGATGAAATAAAGACATTCTATGATGGAGAAAATATGAGGCAATTATTTGTAGCAGGCCTACTCTGAAAGAATGATAAAGGAGTTTTTTTAAGGGAGGTGAGAAGCGTTATCAGAGGAAACTTTAAAAAATCAAGATGAAAAAGTAATAGAAATAGTAAATTATGGATAAATAAAAGACTGTTGCATTTACATAACCAGATAGTTCTCCTGTAGTCTGGCTTCCATGTGCCAAATCAAATTTTAATTTTCCATATGATTTAAAAATTCATAATCTGCAAAATGAATTAAGCACTTTATTACCTCCAATTCACTTTTTAAAATCTAGCTGTTGTATTTTTGGTTTCCTTATACTGTAGTTCATTGTCATTATTGTTCAATTTTTAAGTTGCATCCTGTCGTCTTAATATAAACTTCTTTTCCTTTTATTGGTTTCAGTTCGCAGTACATACCTGTCATGCCTGCTTCCTTTGACAATATCGAAAGGTCTTCAAAATACTTTATATAAATCATTTTATAAATCATTTTGTCTTTGGATATTCAGACTAATATTTTTTGTGTGTAAGAAAAGTGCTGAGTATAGGGCTATATTAGATGAAAACCTATTAGTTGCTGGGAACAGAAACACTAGATTTACACACATCCTTGTTATTGGTGTAATTCTGAAATAGAATTTTCCAATTCCTCAGATAAACTTATAGTTGTAAAGGTGGGTATGAGGGAGCTGGGCAAAACTAACGAATGTGTTCTGAATATTAATACACTACATCCTTTATGGATCTCCACTTAGTCAATAATGGGTAAATAGAATATTAAAGTTAAAACAAGATACATTTTTAGAAGTATTAGTTGGGAATATTGGCCTTGTCACTAATAAGCTGTTAACAGCTGGCTCAATTTGAAGTTTTTGAGCATTTTTGTACTATTTTTTTATGTATTTTGCAAATTTAAGTGTCTTAAACTAGTAAGTTTAATATAAAAATGAGTAGTATTCAGTAAAACAAGATCATAGATTTTAAATCAAGTACATGTACTAGAATCTACATAAATCATTTTTCTGGGTTTACTATAGAAATTATCTAAACTCACATGCTGAGAGTTTTGAATCTGATGATTATAAACTCAATCATATCACAATATAAATGATGATTCTTAGCAGAATTTTGAAAAACCTAGGTGGGTCTAAAGTGCTTCTCACTCTCCTAATGAAAATATGGGGCATGTATTTTGGTAGTCTATAAGCAATATAAATTTTATTTTTAATTACAACTAAAGTACTCTGTTCAGAGTTTATTCTTTGTACAGAAGTTCTGCATGGTGTAGGGCTGTGGTGGTGAACCTGCGGCACGCGTGCCACTGCCAGCTGTTTGTTGTCACTGAAAGCTCTAAAAGGTTCGTCATCACTGATATAGGCTATTTTATACTCTGTTTTGAAAGAAATATTTTGATAACTAAATTTTGTGATGCGATAGTTATAGTATGGATATTAATGACAAAATCATCACTTCATCAGTATGCTTTGGATAGTTTCATGAAATAGTAATAGCATATATATTATAGTAATATATAAGGTTATATATAACTATTAAACATATAAAGTATTTTTGTTTAATTCCTATTACTATGTACCAAAGTAGTTATAGTTTCTATAATCATTTTAATAGGTTAGAGATCATGAAGGTAATTTTTTTAAATTAAGGTTTAAGAAATAAAGACTTCCTGTAATTTATCCTGATCGATAGGTTTTCCCCAGTGGCCCTAACTTTCAGGGCTTCAGTGTTATTCATACCACAGGATCTAAGTGAAACTTTTTCTTCATAAAGCATAACATGAACTAACTAAATAAATAAATGGCTGGCATTACTGATACTCACAATAAAGGCATTAACATACTGGTTATAGGAATACTTAGTGAATAGCCAGCTCTTAAATCAATTCAGGGCAGAGCTGTTACAGAAAATTGAGGCTTCTATTGTGGTAGGCTGGAACACAGTTTCACTTTCCTGGATCTGGTGAGGTCAGAGTGAAACCAAACCGAGTCGCAGACATGTGCTAAGGCTGTTCCTTCCGCTTCACAGTTTAAACTAACCAATAGGGATATAAGTTCCTACTAACTACCAAATACAGCAAAGACTTCTAGGCATGAGGAAGTAAGTGTGTAAGAAGGAGAAATCCTTTGTTGGGGGTCCAGTCTTTGGACAAAGTCTGCTGGGTCTGTGCCTGCATGAAATAGAGGGTACTTCTTGAATTACCTCACGATGCCCCTGTTCTTTGCTGTGCATTGTTCCCACAACACTGTAAATCTGTAAATCTGTGCAGCAAACACAAAATAATATGTGTGTGCACAAAAATGCATATGTATGTACGTACATGTGTGTACACATAATGTATGTATAAGTGCTTATGTATAATTTTGTTCGATTTTAAGAGCAAAAAGGCATGTGTACCAGAATAAAAATGTAAACCCAGCCACATACCAGAAAAGAAACGGACATTCTAAAGCAAAATTTGGGCTAATGCTACAGGCCTTCTGACTTCTGTATCTAAATTTGAAATGTGGTTGTTTGGAGTTTTGGTCCTGTGAAATTACAGGTACAAAAAGTACAGAATAAAGGCAAGATCACTACTTAAAAGAAGACTTTAACAAGACTCTCCTGTCCTGTTATTCAATAATTCACTCAACAGATACTCAGAGCCACTAATATTCTGATGACAGGTATATTTAGATCAGTGTGTAGAGGTTTCAGTTCATAGTTGGCTGGCTCTAAGGCAGGTTGGCATGGCAGACAGGTATCACAGAGGGAAAAAAGTTCATGGCAGGTAGAAGGCAGGAAGGCAGCAAAGTAGTGAGGTAGCAAGCAGCAAGTGGCCACAGCAGCCCTCTTTCTGTCCCTCATATTATGTTCAGGCTGCATTGCCCATAGTGGGGTAGCATTCACACCCAGGGTGGACCTTCCTGTTATCCACACCCAGAACTATACCCAACCAATCAGTGGACTAATTTAGTAATCACACAGCCCAGATCCCAGCATCACTGTAGATCCACCCACCTCTGAAAAATCCCCACCTGTGAGTGCATGAGGCTCTGGGGGGATATCTAGACATGAGCCATAACATACGCCTTTGTACAAACACAAATCCCACCTTGCAGGGAGCTTTTATTACAGTGCAAAGGATCTCATGGGTAATGAGGAGAATCAGAGTGAGGGAAAAAGTAGGAAGGGAATGTCTTGAAAAAGAAGCTGAGACATTTGACCAGGGGGTCTGTGATGACACCTCAGAAGTGAGGCCTGAAATACCAGTGTGAGCCTCGAGTTTGCAGCCAGGATTGCGGGGATACAGGTCAGCTCACAGCTATTATAAAAGGAGGATTAAGAGTGCAGGCATCACCACAGTGGCACAACAAAAAATAAACTCCTAGCTGAGTGGCTCTTCCGATTTAGATTCCAAAACATTTGAATAATTCTACCTCTAAGAATGACAATACAAAAGCAAAACAAAACAAAAGAAAACAAAAATCAGTACATGGTTTCATTCCAGATAAAACTGACTTTACAGAAGTCTAACAAAGATTTAAAATAAACATTTTTAGAATGTTTAAATGGATATATCAGGCTTAATTTTCCTTGGGCATTAAAAATGAAGGTATGAAATAAAAGACCAAAAATGAGATATAAACAGTTCCTGAGGAATGCAATGATTAGAAATTTTAGAAGTAAACATACAGTCATAAAATAAAAATATAAATAGATGGATAAGTATTAGAATAAATTCAGTTTGAAGGAGAATCAGTAAATTTGCCATAATGATAGACAAAGAGGAAAACACACAAGAATGCAGTTAAAATATTGCAGAGGACCATTTTGTGGTTTCTAACATGTGCTGTACAGTAGGATAGCTATTAACCTCTAGCCTGACTAGGGAGTATTTCAAACATGGGCAGTCTGAATTGAGATGTGCTGTAAGCACAAAATACACACCAAAATTCAAGGACTAGATTAAAAAAGAATCGTCTCTATAATGTTTATACTGATTACATGTCAAAATAATATTATCTTGGATATATTGGGTTAAATAAAAATGTTAACATCACCTCTTTCATTTTACTTTTTCATGTGACTACAGAGGAAAATATTAAATTACATGTGTGGCTTGTGTTACATTTCCAGTGGACAGTGTTCTGTGTAATGTGTGCTCTTATACAAGAGTTCAGTAAATAATATCAGAGAAAATGGAGAAAAGATATTTGCAAAGATGTTAATGAACTTTTTGTTCAACTAGAGAAAGGATAGGTAGAGTCACATGAAAATTGAATTGTCATGTAATGTTCATCATAAATTCTAGCCATTCTTAAGAACTTTATGATGAAATCAAGGAACGCCAGGTATAAGGAGAACAATTTTAGAACTGCTGATCTATACCAACAGGTGGCCCATGAAATAGCAATACTTGGACTGATTGATCATAGACACTTGAAGGCCATAGACAATAGAGTAACATTTAAATGGTGATCAAGAATAACAATCCAAAAATGCTGTACAAACCAAACCATTATTCAGGGAAGAGGAAAAAAGAATAAAGAAACAGTACTTTCTTAGTAAACAGCTTCTACTTAGTTAACTATGTACAGATTCTCAAAAATAAATGTTTTTGAAGGACATACATAAGCAAGGATGTAGACCAAAAGAAGGCTTGATATATGAGAAATACCAGTGAGCATAGAAAATGACCAAATACTGAATTAATTCTTTTTTCTTATGTCTATTTTTTATTTCAAAATAGGTAAGTTAAGTAAAAGTGATAAAATGTGGTAATGCAGGGATTTGATACATACTTCGGAGTTTGCGAACACTGGGAATCTAGAAAATTGACTCATTTATTAGTGTGTTTTAGGCCTCATTTATGGTCAAGAATATGAATTATGAATTTAAGGGTAGTAGTTAAAAAAGAATAAATATTGAGATATAGATCCCAATATAGAAAAGCAGGAAAAAGAACTAAAAATGTGTAAGTCTAACAGGGGCATGAAGTTAAAGGATAGAGAAATAGAGGTAAAATGAGTAGAAAGGAAGAAATATGAAATAAAATTTTAAAAAGTCTAAAAGGAGCAATAGTCATATTGCATGTAAGTGTGTTAAATACTCCAAATAAAAGCAGAAAATATCAGACAAAAAGACCCCTAAATTAAAGCCATGTATAAAAACTTGGATAATGCAGAACAAACACAAAATATTAGAAGAAAGTGTACGTTTAGCAGAGTGCTTACTACATACTAGTCATTCCATTAATGTTACTTATTTTACAATAAGGAAAATGTATGCCTACTAGAGTGCTTATCACATACTAATAACTGGACACGTGTTACTTATTTCCCAAGTTTTTTGAGATATTTTCATGTTCAAATTATTTGGTTCTTTTTTTTATACCTCAAGTATTGACACAGACAAATTGAAGAGAAGTGACTTAAGAAATAGCAATGTTCTCTTCTGTACAAGGGCAACGTTTACAAAGCCCAGAGGCAAAGGCAATAAATCACATCTATGCACCATCACTGAAATATAGCTGCTTTCCCCTTGCCTAGACTGCAGCTTAAATACACATCAGACTGCTTACCTGTTCCAAGCACTGTGCATGTGTCATTGGCTTTGCAAACTGAAAAAAGATGGCACCCCGGCTCTGTGCAGCCTGCTGTCTGAGGAAGAGGCTCTTACTGTGTAGATGGACCTCCGCAGAGATTTGCGTTAGGCTTTAGGAAGATCTTGGGCTTCCCGAAATGATATACAAAAATGTGGCTAAAAGCACTTTTTCATTAACTTCCATCCAGATCTGGATAAGTGGGTGTTTCCTGAGGTTTCTTTAAATCTATTTTTAATGCATACACAAAAACATTAGAAATGTACATATTAATGAGATAGGCATCATGCAATGCCTTGATACATGTATTTGCTACGCAAAATTCAGTGTTCAAATTAGGTTAAAGACATCTCAAACACTTACCATTTCGTTAGAGAGAACACTTTGAAAATCTTTTCCTCTAGTTTTTTGAAACACGTAGTATATCATTGCTTTCTAGAATTGCCCTATTGTGTAGTGGCATGCCGGAACTTTATGCTCCTATCTGTGACTTAGTACTTAAAGTTTTAATTCTCCCACTCTGGATCTATTAGTTAACATGGGCCCGTGGAAGTGATAGGAGGAAACAGAAGACTTTCACATATTTTTACTTTTGTTGCCTGTAATTTAACCTAGGAAGTTACATTTCTTACTTTATAATGATTGTCATCCTGAAAGATGATTTCTTTCCTACCCTTTTTGGAGGTAGGAAAGCTATCCTTATAGAATCCATCAAACTTGTAAGGTTTAATGCTCCTGAAAAATCAGTTTTTAAATTGACTTTTATGGCCTCTTCTCAGTTATACTTGCAAATTAGTAAGAGTCGTTGAATGATAAAAAGAAACCCTCAAATAATCTTCAAACCTCATTTTTGCCAATAATTTTTGTACTTTTCTCCTTCGTTTTTTTTTTTTTTACAAGTACTTGAAATAGGTTACAAAAATAAGTCATTTGGGTTTCACTTCCATCTACTATCCCTTTCTCTGCTATAGTGAAGAGTTAATGACCCAAAGCAAAAGACCTGGAACCTTGTAAATGGCTTAAAGATTTAAACATGAAGTAATTTCCTATTTTCTGGCACCCTGGCTGCTTTTATCAATTTGCTTTCAGTCTTATGATAAATACAGACATAGATGTGAATGAATAATATAAAATGCTTCATGTATTTTGTTTTCTTAAACTTAATTTCTCAGGCAAAGTCTGGATAAAAGTTCACATCATAAAAACAAATATGTAATTATCCATTAGAACTTTATTTTATGTGATAGTATAGTTGTTTATAGAGGAGGCCAAAATCTTGATTTAGGGAGACCTTCTATTTACTAACAGAGCCACCTGTATATGCCTCTACGGTCAGTCTATGCTGAGTCTAACTATCGGTAATGATTTATGTTATATCTTGGGTAGAGTATAGTTTATTACAGGCAGAGTACAGCTTAGTGAGTACCCTGGAAATAGTCCATCTAAATTTAAATCATAGGTTCTCTACTTATAATTAGAGGACTCTGGGCTATTTCAGTTTTTCTAAATCTTAATTTTCTAACTTCTAAGATGGGTATACAAGATCTTCACCACCATCATAATTTAAAAGGTACAGTGGTATCACCGTAATTTGTCATGTCATTGTGAAGATG
Organism: Hystrix cristata; assembly: GCA_004026905.1. NCBI lineage: Eukaryota > Metazoa > Chordata > Mammalia > Rodentia > Hystricidae > Hystrix > Hystrix cristata. Next base: position 33,946 of record PVJO010006214.1, on the reverse strand, counting down.
AAATGATATAATTCATATAACATGATAACATAGTTACTACTCCATTAATGGCTAGGATTATTTAATAATCAGATATTTATGAGGATTCCTAAAGAATGCTTATTCGATGCTATAAAATAGAATGAATGATTTATCATTACATGTCAACTAGGAATGAATCTTACAAAAGATATTGAGTGAACAGTGCTGGATACAGAAAATTACTTGCAGACTTATTCAATGTATATCAAGTAAAAAACAGAGGAAGTAATCCAGTGGTTTCCTTTGTATGAGGCAGGTAGTAACAGAGAGAGGAGAAGGGAGCGCCTGTTGCCTTCATTATATGGTAAATTTCTCTTGGCCACCTTTGCAGACATTTGGAAACATTTGCAAATAATAAGTAACAGAGTTTTTAGAGAAAAAGCGATTCTCTTTTGTTCCCTCATGAGTTTGCAGCTGTTCCTTGAGAGAAGGCAAGGTAGTTCAGTTTTATCAGATTATGTGCTTCACTTGATAAAGATTTATAGTACAGTTTTCCAGAACATGTCTATTTAGGATAGAAATTTGATTCATTGTTGTAGTACTAAATGATTAACTAGAGAGTTTGTTCCATCTGTCCCTTCTTCCCGCTAAAATAAGAACAAAAGTGCATTCAACATCCCCCAGTATCCCCAACTGCATTTAAAAGTTCCGAAGCTGGAATTTTCTAACTAGTTAATGTTTCATTCCAATCTTTAAACATTTTTGAAATTTTCTAATGAAACGCAAGGCCAAAAAACTTGTATTCCCTGTTTCAGAATTTATTGTAGTAATAAGATCATAATTAATATTTATATAACACTTTGTGGTATACCCCCTCCTGAGCACTTTACATTTGTTTAATCTTCCCCAAAACCTTATAAAATAGGTGCTATTATTGTAACTCTAATCTTCACTTTACTGAAGAAGAACCTGATGCACAGAGTCTAAGTACTTACTCAGGGTCAAACAGATGGTGAGCGGTAGAGGTCAGATTGACTCCCAGGCAGTTTGGCTGCCCCGGGATCTCTACTTTTAATCATTATTTTTACCATCTTTAAAAAGACCACTTGGTCAACAACATGGCCGTATAGTACTAGTGACCGCAGATAAAAGGAAGGAGAAATTCAGAAGGTACTGCTTGTGGTGAATGAAGGTCAAGGTGTGTCGGGGGTAATAACAGACCTTTTTTTTTTTTTTTTAACTGCAAAAGCTCCATGTATATTTCCTTTTCCTAGTACACTTTAGAATTACCTTGTCAAAATCCATCTTTGTGATTTTGTAGTTTTACTGAATATATAGATGATTTGGAGAAAACTGAAATCTTTAGAACACTGAAATAGCTCAAAGGGTCATGAAATTTGTTTCCATTTTATCCTCTTATATTTCTTCATTTAAGCTATGTATGCTTATGTTATTTCTAGTTTTGTTTTTCTGCTTCTGCAAATAGACTTCCATTATATTATAAATGACATTCTTATTATATAGGAGAGTCATTAAATTCTCTGTATTTATTTGACAAATGGACCCCTTACTGGAATATCTTATTAGTTCTAGTAGATTTTTTTCTCTTAATTGTTGTGATTGTTGTTCCATTGCTTAAAAGTATTCATAATTAACGATCATTTCATTTTTGAGTCAAACATTTATACATTAATCATCAATTTTATAATGTGTTGAACAATACTGATGATAATTAGTATCCTATTAGGAACATCATAATTATTTCATTTTCAAATTGGTTCTTGAATTGAATTGAGTAGAAGCTCTTTGTCACATTAAGGAGGCATTCTTCTGTTCCTTTCCTATGATTTTTAATTATTTTTAGTACAATTATGTAATTTTATTAAATGTTACTTCAGGAGATTCTATGATCTCTTTAAGCCTCCTCCTATTTTTTTTTTTTTTTTTTTTCTGTGGTACCGGGATCGAACTCAGGCCCTTGTGCTTACAAGGCAAGCACTCTAATCACTGAGCTAAATTCCCAGCCCCGAGCCTCCTCCTATTAAAACACTTAGTTTTGGGTCACCTAATAAGCGAACTATGAACTCATATTGTGGGTAATATATATTGGTCTATGGTAAACCTTTGATGACTGTCAGGTTTGGGTATTCCAGTTTTACCGAGTTTTACTTATGCGATCCTTACATTTTCCCTCATTGTTCTGAGCCTTACTATGTAAACGTGCATAGTAATTTCTCCCTCATAGGACTAGTTGGGTGGATAATTCATGTTCATCACTTAGCACATTGCCTGGATTATTGAAAGCACATTATAGAGGTTATCTGGTATTACTTTTATTAAGAAATAGATTAAGTTTAATATTTTATGTATGATTTTTGCTCTATATCCAGAAGTAAGATAGTTCTGTAAATTTTTTTCTGTTATCTTACCTTTAAAATTCTACTGTATTAAAGAGTCTTTAAGAATGAGAGTATTTCCCACTATTGACACCAAAAAATTTAGCAGTATTAGCTAAATTCCATATTTTATCTCCCTCTTATTCTGGTTTCGTGCTCTTTGAGTTTTAAATCTAGAAGGCCATTACTGTTAAATGCCTCCACATTACAGTCAGTTCACGATCAGGCTCCGTGTGTGTATGTCTGTGTATGTGTGAGTATGTATGTGTGTGTGTAGGGAATCCAGTGACCCACCAGTTGTCCCTCCCACTCCTTCTGCTCCATTGTCTACTCTCATCTATTTAGTATCATGATTTATAACCCTGTGGGTGTTATAAGTATCAGAGAGGGTGAGAGATGTTTTCTCAGTCCCAGGCATAGCTCCATGTACCAGCAACAGGAGCCTCTGGGCAGGGAAAAAGATAGATTCTAGAAAGAGCTTGACCCTTGGAAAGTTGTGGTCTTGGGTATGCGGATTATTGATATTAACCTCAAGTGTTTGTACTGTATCTCCCTGAAAGCTAGCAAGAGTTGAAGAAGGCAGGCCAAGTTCCTCCTGCACATGAGAGTACAGGAAGACTGGGACACAGGAGCTTGCTTTTACACATTTTCTGTCTCGGGAAGGTACGGTGAGTGGCAGGCAGCAGTTGATACTTTCTACTATCTTCAGGGCTGTGATCACCTACAGCTCTGCAGCTTTCCTAGCAAAAAGAAAGAGAAAAGGCAGAACAAATAGATACAGCCACAGCTGCTAGCAGATGAAAGCCTGATTAAAGGTAATTTAAAAAAAAAAGCCTTTAGTGAAGCATATCTGGAACTAAACATTTTTTAAAATGTGATTTCTAAGTTTAAAAATTTAAAAGAAGGGTCTAAGGAGAAAAAAAAATCACTGAATGGCTTTACAATTGGAAGAGAAAATGTAGAGATGAATAGCATATAAATATTAACATGAGATTTATATAATATATCCAGCACATATTTTATGCAAATAATGGCATTCAGTGTGAGAGAATGGCATAGATGGAAAAACAGAAGTTCAATAATAGACTAAACTATCCCTGAATTTAAGAAATAGTCAGTCAGATAGACTGAAATGTCTGGATTGGTGAGAAAGACTCATAGACTACTGAAGTTCCTCACTCTGTGGAGAAGGGGGAAACTTAGTGAAATTCTGAAAAATCAAATCAAGTTATTTAAAAGAGTCAGACTCATTATGTTTCTCCCTCATAACATTGGGAGATGGAGGATGGTGGGGTATCTGGACATCAAAGAGAAGGTACTACTAAGTAATTTTACGAAACCCAGTCAAAATATTTTTCCCCTGTTTAGATAAAAGAGAAATATTTGAGGGTATAAAAATGTCAAAATGTGTATCATTCATGTCCCTGTCTGAAGAAAATATTCAGAGACTGTACGCAACAAACAACAGGTACTATATGTTAGAAAGATGAAGAGGGTAAAATGGTAGTGATTGGTGGTGTATACAAAGGTGGAAAGTACATACTGTCTAAGATTATGATATTAAGAGTGAATGAAGGACTCTTAAAGTATATATCACTAATCAATGTTTAGTAATGCTCAGACCTAAATAGGGTAAACAATTTCAGAAAAAAGCTCAGTGGAGGGAGGAGGGAAGAGAAGCAATGGGGAAGAGAAGCGATGAGTAGCAGTGGGATAAACAGATTGGATAGTAAGAGAAGTAATTGTCTGTGAAGAATAGTAAGAGACCCAATAAGATGTGTAGCTATGAACAGAATGTAGACCATTAAAGAAATAGAAAAGTAAGATAAATCTTCCTATTCATCAAGGGAAAGAATGAAATGAACAGTAAATTATATTAACACTAATACAGTGACAAGAAAAGAAAATAGAGAGGAAATAACACTCGAATAATAAACGAATATTACTTTAAGGAATAAGCCAAAATATATCTGCCACTACATTAAATATAAGTAGTGCTAGTCTCCCTCCACCATTAAAATGCAAAGACTTGTAGAAGACTTGAACAAAGTATAATATGTTGTTTATATGGGATACCCTTAAAATGATATCAAAAGGTTTATAATAAAGTGGTGGTAAAAAATATGTACTAGGAACATGGGAGAAAAGATAGGATCAGTAATGTTACTGTCAAATGAAGTGAAAGGGTTAAAAACACAATTATGATGAAAAGTGAAATTAATAACAGAAAAATTAGGTCGTGTATATATTAAACCATATAACATGACTCATGATTGTTTTTCTATATAATTTATATTTCTTGTTTTAATTTCAGTAAAATGTTTAATGATATTATTGCCAGTATTTGTTCAGGAAACAACTATAGTCTAAGCAAAATGTACTTATATTTAAAGTAAACAAAATTTAAATAAATTTTCATGTACAATATAAATTAATGAAATACTAAAGATTGAAAAATTAATTTATATAAGATCCAAAAGTTATTTTCCTTGAGACCATACTGTTACGTAAAAAAAAAAAAAATACATGCAAGCTTGTATATTATATGGTTTCTCTTATATGAGAAACCCAAAATAAAAATAAAGAAGAAAGTAAAACACAGATAATAGGAAGTAGGAAGATAGATCTTTTTCAGATGAGAAGAGGATTAAGAGATGGAGGGAGGCAGGAGGCTAAGGGCATGAAAAAATTGGAGAGGGATATATACATGTACCAACTCCCTACAAGGAAAGCAATCAATCATTATGTACTACAAATATATACTAATAAAAAATAAACTGAAGAAAAAGCATTGAATTTATTAATTATTAAATTAGTATTAAACAACAAAATAATATTCTTTAAAGAAAGCTGGCATTCTAAAATCATTGTGACCATGTTTGAAATTATCTGTGCATCGATTTGTGAGTACTTCTAGACTATCAGTTGTAACATCAGTAAAAATAAGGTCAGGGAACATTAGGGAGATCCTTCTTTATGCAAAAATTAACTGCATTCATGATGGCTGAAAGGAAGGATGTGGGACAAGTTAACTCATCCTTTCCTTACTGGGATACTAATCCTTCATCCCTCTCAAATCCTCTTTGAGCTCTAAAGCAGTGTTCATCTCTGCTACACCTACAGAGCAACCTACCAACATTTAGAACTAATCTTCACAGTTCTTGAGGACATAGGGTAGAGATGTACAGAGAGGTTTTTCTTGGGACCTCATTTGGTTAACTGGTAAGAGAATGTGTTTATTATGTACACAGCATCATATCCTGCATGAACTACACATGTACTCTTTTTAGAAACTCGTGGGCACATGTGTTACAAAATGCAAATCCTCCAGAACATGGTGTCTAGGACAGAGGCCCTTCCCGCCTGGTTCAAAGGGAGTTCTGTTTATAAAATTTCTGAAAATAATAAATGGTAAAATGTTTTATGATAAAACTTATGGAACATTACAACCGATATACTTAAAAAAAAATGTACAAGTAAGATGCCATCCTTCAAAAAACAACAAAAATCGAAATAACTTTACAGCCACCTCTCATGTCAGAATTACATAAAGTCATGTACAGCATTAACTTTGTATTTTTTGTGGCTTTTTGGCCCCAGACTTGCTCTTGTCCTTTATAATTAGACAGTTTTATCAATATTTTCATAAGAGATCATCGGATTACTTTCTGGGAGCATAGATGTTCACAGCAGAAGGTTGTGAGTCAGTGTTTATGAATTCACAAACTAGAACCTACAAACTATCGGGAGATCTGCAGACTCTCGACATTGTAAGCAAAAATTTGCATTTGTGCATAATTACATTTTTTGTGAATTTTGTGTCATCCTTCAGCAGACACCATGCCAGTTTTCTCTGTATCTATCGAATTTTAGTGTATGGGCTTCAAGAGGGATCACTTCATTTTAGTTCTGACTAGATCTGTGGCTTTCATCTTATTCTCTTAAGTGATAGCTGACTTTAAATGCTACAGCTAGATTCCGTTTTCATTTTAGTGGGACATTTCTTGTCTATGACATGAAAAGTACATTGTTCCTAGTGACCATTGGCCACCTTTCTCCAGTCATTCAGTATTTTTTTCTCTTTCACAGTTATTTGTATAAATTTTGCCTCAAATTTTATAAGCACAGAAAAGCTATTTTAATGTACATTATTCAGTATACTAAATGTTTAATTTAATATTTAATATTACATATTTATTTATGGTTATTGTGACATTTTAAGACAGTTATTCACTCAGCAGAAATTTTTAAATTAAATAATGCTTCAAATGTTCTAGACACTATTGGGCAAATCTTTTTAAAGGTCTGTTTATACCCTAGTAAAGACTTGGCTAAAAAATAGTTTGGAAAGGGCTAGGGATTTAGCTCAGTGGTTAAAGTGCTTGCCTTGCAAGCACAAGGACCCGAGTTCGATCCCCAGCACCAAAAAAAAAAAAAAAAAATAGTTTGGGTTTTTTTTTCCCATATGCCTTTAAAAATAAAATCTATTGTCTTCTGTGCTGTTTATATCGAGCAGCTGCATGATAGTTATAAATTTAGCTTTTGCTTTATGCTAATTTTTGGCATATTTTATGAAATGGAACAGTTTATAAAAGCCTGCACTGCAGGCATTTTAGGTAACCTCTTTGGTCGTTTATAAGGAAATTATTCACGCTTTTAAAAAGGGAAGTATTTTCTTTTTCAAAGGTGCATACACAAAAAATTTAACCTTTGAATATTTTTTTCTGAATAAGCTATCAAATGTCCATTTGTCTCATTTCCAGTGAAATTTACCTTTATCACCATCAAGACCTCCGGTTTCCTAATTGTTGTGTTTTTTTTCACATTTCATACAGTACTTAACTGCTTCAACAATGCTCAGTCTAGCACACTGTGATTCCTTTCTCTCACAATTTGAGATTTCCCCGGGACATTTTCTTCTGGTCTTGTGTTGCTAGTGGCCTTGGACAATACCTGCTACTTAATATGTTTCTCTTCTCTCTACTTCCAAAATCTTGCTGAAAAACATCAGGCCGTGAGTCAGTTTCTTCAACACCAATTCACTCACTGCTCATTCATCTTGGCTCCTCTCTCAATCAGAAACATTTATACTCAACTTACTATTTATCTTCTGATATGCTCTCCACATCTCTTGTTTCACAATTTTCCACTTACTTCAAGCCTCATCACCTTCTTCATGCTGGAGACAAACTTGGCTGATTCTTTATTGATCAGTCAACATTTTCTAATGTTAGCACTTTTCCTGGTTTCCTTCCCACGTCTAATTTCCCCTGCCTCTTACATCCATTTTCTCAGTCTTGCCTCTTATATTGATAAATAATTTCATTTCATCCTACTTAAAGCTTGCTTTTTGCTTTTGGGCGCTCAGTACAATCTTTGCTTGCATTTGCACCTAGTTATGTCAGTTATCCTCCACCATTACTATTTTCAATATTGTAATTTTCAGAATTCTTCCTCCCAGTTAAAAAATAACGGTAGTCACAGCACACTGGGCACTCAAATGTGTTGGCACTCTACTTCACGTTTTACATTAATTATTTAATTTGTTCATTAGGATAAAAACGGGACCTGTATGGTAAATACTATGATTATTAATCCAATTTATCAACAAGCGAGCTGAGTCTTACAGAATCTGAATAAACTGCTCAGGGTCATGTAAATGTATAAAATGGAACTTAAATCCAGGTCAAACTCCAAAGTTATCTCCAAAGCAAATGCTCCTCCTCTCCTTGTTCCTTTATTGCAACCTTTCTTACAGCATCAAGCTTATTATTGGGAGAAAACTTCTTTTCTTGACTCAATTGTTTTGTTCTTGATTTGTGGTTTAATCACTTTAATGTAAATAATAAGTCAAAATATTCCTGTGTGTGGCTATTCAAGCAAGAACTACTCCATTTAATGTCATATATTTTTGCTCAGACTTCTATGGTGTTAACATGGTTTTCAGAAGGACAACTCCTGTTTTGAATTCCTACCTTCCCCTGCCTCCTCTTGGACTGTGTTCTCCTGATGTTCTCCTGTTTCTTTACTGTTTTTTTCCCCCATCCCCAGATAGTGTGATTCCCAAATTTCTCTCTTTGGGTATTGTATGCTGTATACTCAGACCTCTGTGCATTTCATTCTTTTTCAACTTTTCAAGTGACTTCAATGTCCCCCTAGTATAGCTTTCACCTTGATGTCTCTTTTAACAACAGACTTGAATTTCCAGCTTTTTCATGGTCATTGCTCCCTAATAATCCTAAGAATAATCAAATGCCCATAAAACAAATCATTATTTCTCTGAACCTTTCATTCACACAGGCTACTCGCCCCCCATTGGTTTATCTGCTCAGCTAAGATCTCTTGTGTTTTACTTTTCCTTTATCTGCTCTAACTAACTGGTATTTATTCCATCTCAGAAGTTCTGTTCCCTTTGTCTCTGTATTTCTCTGTGCATCCTCTGACCTGTGAATGTCACCTGTCACAAGAAGCTGTGTTACTTACCTTAGTCATTCTCTTATTTAGTTGCTTCCACAATGGTCCCTTTGTACGGATAAGCCTTTCTTCAAACATAGGTGTGAGAGATTTATAGTTTTCCTTTTCTTAACCATCACTCCATATTCTTTCATTGTCCTCCTGATCAATATATTACAAATTTCCCCTTGTTGCACAAATTTTTCTACCTCCTGTTTGGTTTACATGGAGCTGTTTCCATCTGTCCTCACCTTCAGGATAGCACATGATCCAGACCTGGCTAATCTGAATGGCCTGGTGATTGGTTTAGGGATAGAAGGCAGGTAGAGCTACTTAGCTCTGGAACCTTTGTGACTTCAACCAGAACATGCATTCTCAGTGAGGAGTTCCTAAAGAGTTAGCACATCTCAGATATTACAGTGATTTGTGGCTCTCCAGAGGACAGCCTTAGTGCTCATCCCTATCTGGCAATCTCACTCCTTAATGTCCTGGGCAAATAATAATTAGGAAAGAATATATCAAAGGTCTGTTAATAGAAATGATAAGGGAAAAAAGCTTGAGAAAATGAGCTATAGGGAGAAACAGACAGACAGACAGACAGACAGACAGAGATTGAGATTTCCTAAAGGTCTAGAATGTGGAGAAAGTCCTGGATAGAACTTCTGTAAACTTCTAATCCTACAAAGCTAGCTGATGTCTAAGAACAGAGCCAATATGAAGACACAGATGGAAGCATAAATAAATAGAAGAGTCTGGGTCCTGCAAACATTCTTTTGATTTGTGAATCTAGGCATGCCTGAAGTGAATTTAATGCTGGCCTTTTAAATTATGTAGGTAAACAAGATTTCCATTTTTTGCTTAAACCATTTTGGGTTTGGTTTAAACAAATGTTTTTTTTTTTCTGTAACTTTCCGTAGTAACATCCATTGCGAATACTTTGAATCTGCCTTATGTTTATAGATGCTTCTCTAGTATTCCTCATTTCTTTCAAATTTATTATTAAAATTACACATTCATATCTCTGTCTTCACTTAATTTTTTCCCTTAGCTATAAAGTTCTTGGGTATTCTGCTTTGTAAACTTTTCTTTTTAGGATAGGTTAAATAGGACATATATTTGATAGTCTTCAGTGAATTCCTCCCACATAAAAATAAGTGGAAATTTATTCATAGTTGATTTTAGTATTCTTTGTGTTATAATTCTTATAATTTTGATATACATATATATCCTAGTGAGATTACAAAATTTTGCTTTTCATGAACACTTATTTAATTTTGTATCTCCGGGATTTAACAGAAAGTGTCAAAACAGAAACTGCTCAAGAAAATTGATTTTATTGCATTTTTGCTAGCAAACTGCTGTGCATACCTGATTTTTTCTCTACATTTCTGAAAAGGGAAGTTCATTAGCAGAGCAGTAGCTAAACAAGCCAAAGGGAGACCCTAACCAGAGGGAAGAGACTTAGAATGCCCTGGATGATACACTGAAGCTTTTCCTACATATGCAGGCATTTTTGCTGCTGACTGAGTGGAGTTTGAGTGGGTAGTCTGAGGACCTAGGACACAGCGGTCGAAGGTGGTGGGTGATGCTAAGGAAGGACAGTCCGGGGCAGCAGTGCCCCCAGGTGATGTTCTGTTACATGATGCACACTTTGGGGCTAACTTGTGTCAGAACTAATATCCTCTATCAGACTAAAGGCAAGTATGCCACTTAACCAGGTTGTAGGTATACAGTAGTGTTACTAGAAATACTGATTTCATATCTGGACAGAGACTATAATAGTCAAAATTGACACATTTTCTTGTAGCATCATCTGCTTTTCCAAAGCTTTAAAAATACTAGATTTATGTCACATTGTGAGATAACAAAGCATTAACATAACGTTTTCTTACTCTCCGCCCTTTGGCATTATATCTTCAACCAGCATTAATATTTCAAATATATACATCCAAACTGAATATAAAAATTGGTAGGATTTACATTTAAATATTATTTTTTTTCCTTGATTTTCCTATCTGACTTTCTCTGTCTTTGGCTAGGTTTTGACTTAAAATTTGGCTGAAAGAATGAGCAGGTAAATATATCTGGTAATACCCTTTAAAGAAACAAAAAGAAGAATCCACCCTATTGGAATTGAAAACAACTTATGAAGATACATTTATTAAAAAGATAAACTCTTAGAGATATCAACATAAAGAGCAACTTATACAGGTTTTTAAGGATTCCATTTTAAGGAAAGAAAGAAAAACACACTAAAAATGTTCTCGGTACACATTAAGTAAAATGAAAATATTTAATATAAAAACAAAAGCCTTAATCATTCAGGTAATCATTTATATCTGGATATAGTAATGTATTTCTTTCTTTTTTTATTTTGGTGCTGGGGATTAAAGCAATGTCTTTCAAAGCATGGAAGCATTATATGATACACAAAGGAAAAGGCTAATAGTTTTGACTTCCAACACTTAATAACTCTTCAATATCAAAAGCATCAGGCACAAAATAAAAGGTTGAGAGAAATGTATTTAATCAGTGTGACAAACCACGAAAACACATGATATACAACTGAACTTACAAGTCAATCAAAAATACTAAATTAAAGTGACTGAACATTTCATGTTAATACAAAAATGTGAAGTAAAATTATAAAAGTATTGAACCTTACTGATCATAAAAGTGCTACGAATGAAAACTGTATATATAATTTTCACTTGCAAATTTTGAGAACATTAAAGAAAATGATGAGAAAGATAAGATGACTAGAAGTTTAAATTCATTGTCCCTTCTAAGGGAGCAATTTAATATTACATATAAAACTACTTTAGAAGATACTTATTTGACTCAACAATTCTAGGATTTTGACTGAAGCAACTAATCAGAAATCCAACTGTGAGGTTTATCACAGTAATATTTACAACAGTGAAAACCTAGAAATAGCATAAAAGTAAAAAATGTTAAAGATCACAAATACATTGTAGTATATCTTTAGAATATAAGTATTCTTTTTTCAAAGATTTTGGTTGTGTAATAACAAGTTATGTAGATTCACGTTTTGTGCTAGGCCATTTTGTGTAATAGCTTCTATTGTTCTCACAACCATCAGAAAAGATTGTTTTTCTGATTTACTCGTAGTAAAATGAAACTCAGAGCAGTTAAATTTTTTGTCTTTGCTAATGTCTTCAATTTGCGAACTCTGGATAAAAATCCAGGAAATTGTCTATAGAGTGTACTTCTAAGCTCTATCTTATACTCTCATCCAGTTGGTCAGTGATCACAGTCTAATATTGTGAAAACAAATGTAATATTGCGGTTGAGACAGTGTGAAATCGAATGTAGTAGAAGTGATTTTGGGGGTCTAATTGCTTTCTAGATCAACCCTAACCTCTTGGGAGAGGACTCTGGTCCATCAAGCAAGACATCAAGCCTCGAAGGCTGTGTCAGAGAACCACAGATTTTCTTCTACTTATTTTGAACCTTATAGTGTCAGTTTTCAGGGACTGTAAAAATTCCACCCTGCTGGCCATCACTACCTTCTTTCCTTGGACCTTGAGGCTAGTTCAGAATGATAAAGTGCCAGGATGGGAAACAGAAAGGAAGGAAGAGAATCTAATGTAGGAAAAGTGACTTTCGAAAGACTAATTACAGGAGAGAGAAGGAAAATATTCTTTTCAACAGTGACTAGCCCTTGAGTTGTACAAAAGCAGAACATACTACAAAAATAAGTTTAATCAACATAATTGTTGACCATCACCTGTGGCTTTCTAATTTCTTTTTAAACAAAATAAAGCTAGCTACATGCATTTTAGTTTTGTTCTAGATTTGGGGGCCTGTCTTTCACATTTCATGTTCTTCACAGTTTAACTGTTTTTATATATTTCAACACTTCTATAGAATATGTGTTTGACCTTGTAATTGTATTAATACTCTCTCTATACATAGCGCAGACCAACATAGTTCGATGTCCTTATTTTCACCTTTAGAAGTGAGTAACTGGGACAAGGTCATGCCCTCTTAAATCCAAGAAGTGTTTTGTTTATGTTTGCTTCTCTCCTTCCTTTGAACACCTTATTATAGGAAGGATTAGCACATGAATAATTAAAATTTTAAATGTACAGGGCAAAGATAAGTAAATAATTACAAGCAAAACCTGATTTTTTTTAAAAGCAAAAGCAGCTGCAGAGGAGAATTGGGGGTGGTATCACATTTCTTATGAAAGAACAAATACATTTTTCCTTTTCACATTTTAGTGCACTTCTCCAAAATGGTGAATAGCCTGGAGATTAACATACGGGCTGCTTTTCCTTTATTATTTCAATCCATTAGTGGACTATCTTGGCACCCTCAGAGCCACACTGTGTGGTTTTCTGGGTTATTATTTCCTTTCTGCAGTATTTTAATACAAGTACAGAAAATGGAAAAATCACATTTATAGCCTCTCATTTGATCGTAGAAATGATGCAAAGATTAATCAATCTTCAGCTAGAAAAAAAATCCTGAAAATTATTAAGCAAACTTTTGAAATGTATTAATTTACAAACTGAAGAAGGATTTTTGGCTACTTTGTTTGTTGCTAATAGAAAAGTGGAGCCATCCATGAAAAATAGATTGGCCCCCAAATTGATATTCTGTGTAGTAATACTTTTGAAAATCATTGTTAAGTGCTACACATCTTGATTTTCCAACATGGCCTCGCATCACCACTACTTGGTTTCATCAGAACATTCCAACTGTCACATTAGTTCCCCGTTTAGTAAACCTCATTTGGGTGACTTTTTCCCTATCTCTTTTCTCCTGCGTGTGTCTCCGTCCCTTCTGAGCAGCCCCCAGTCAACAGTGATCATATGTCCCATCTTTAGGGAACTTCCTATTTTTCTATCACAGAGTTTTCTCTCTGTTCACCAGAAATCCCTTAATAGAATTCAAGGCTTTCTCCCCGCTGCCCCCAAACCAGCAAGTTTAATGTTCTTTCAGCGTTTCTGTTATAAGACAGCGCTTTTCTTTAAATAATTTATTAAACAAGAATGGTGAGTTTTGATGTTAGCATTTTGGAATTTATATAAAAAAATCATAGAATTCATATGAGGGAAAGGAAAAAGACTTTTTAAATTATAATAATTCCACTTAGAGGGATGAATAATAACCTAAAATAAAGAATAAAATGTAATGTAGAGCAAATGGTTTTCTAATATAATAATTGTTCCAGCATTTTTGGCACTTAAAAGTAGATTTTCTTTGTGCTTTAAATAATGTACATTCTTTTGGACTTTCCAGCCACTCTTCAGATCAACCGGGAGTGGCTGAATGATATTCGAGTGCTTTAAATCACCTCCTGACCTGAAATAAGTGTTTTCAACAGGCCTAAAGCATAGTACAAAATTTGTTTGATTATACATTTTTAAAATATCTGATTAAATTTGCATCCTTAAGGATAATTTTAATTCTATTTGACTTTGACTTTAAATATTATCATTTACCTTTTTAAATTTTCCCCTTAGAAATAAATATGAACTTGGTGGCACTACAAACTTTTCCTGCAAATAATGTGTTGCTGCTTTGTACATGTATCTCACATGATTTGCCTTGAGGCTTGTCTATTTTGGATTACCATAAAAAAGGAATGTGTTTTTCTTGTTAAGTGGTAAGAAGAAGTCTTAGGTATGCTAAGAGGGTGATTGTTTTTAAACACAGATAAATGCTATACTTCTTACCACTAGATCAACACACACACACACACACACACACACACACACACATATATAGTACTTTATACTCTTCATGTAACTGTGGTTTGTCCTGAACCTCAGTTCTCATCTCCAGATGAGATGTTTGACTTTTAACCACTGCCGTCATGGAGGTTTCCAGTATCTACATCTGTAGTATAGTGGCTCTTCCAAACTTCAGTTCTTCGATGAAAGTGTCTGTTATCTGTGCTACTAAATTTGAAGTCTTCGTTGTGGCACTCATGAGTCTACATGATGACCCTGATCTATGACTGCAGACTAATCTTCATCCTTTTCTTTCTGATTCTGCCTGTTTTAATTAAATTGGCTGTTTCTCAAGCACTAACTACCTACCCACTTCCACAGGGCCTTTGTCTTCTGGTCTGCCCGTCTTCAGGATTCACCCCACGGTCAGAAACCTCAGGTTTGTCCTTGGAGTTTCAACTTCAGTCTCTCAAGGGTAGGGGTTCAGTTCATTTATCAGGCTTTCAGATTAAATCCCATTTACAGGACCACCACTGGAATGTCATCTCTATCTCCCTGGAACACCAATATACCTGTCTACAGAACATCTTCCAGTACTACCAGCAGCCTTCTATTTATGTCTGGTATTGTGCAGATGCCTTGAGAACAGGAATGGTTCTTTCAAAATATTTTATCTAACATTTACTTTAGATCTGTTGTCTTTATGTCTAAACCTGCTGTGAACCCCTCACTTCATAACCTGTTAATTAGTTAGTCTTCTCTGCCCATTGGATACATCTCATGCCCATTCAACTTGCATTGCAGCCGTACCAGAATAGTGGGCATACCAAAGATTTACATCTGATCGAATTGCTCTTCCTCATTCTGCTAGAGCAACTTTTCCTAGTCAGCCCTGCAACATGCCCTCTTCCTTTTTCTGCTGTATAGATTTGCAGCTGCTGCTTTATTTGATTATGAGAGTAGTTATTCAGTGGAGTCATGGGTCCCTCCTCGTTGTCATAGAAATATTAACAGACAGGCCATTCAGAAGAGAGGAAGGTAGATCAGACTTGGGAAGTAAGAATATTAATTTAGGGTTGTTCTCCTGAAGGAACCGATGCAAAAGAAGACTCTCCAGGTACTGAAGTAGAACAGCAAGTACCGAAGGAAAAAACCTTTTTGAATCATGAGTAAATGTTTTATGCATAGCTGAGAGGTTGGGAAAACAAAGGACGGCTTCTTCCTGACAACTCTACCTGTCAAACACACGAAAATTGGAGCAATTTGTCTCTATTTCCACAGCATCTCCATTACTGCGTAAGGGTAGTAACTCAAATTAAGAAGAAAATACAGAAAAGTAGTGGGCCGTATTAATCATTATAGTTTTCCTGTCCTTGTTCTCCAAGGGAAAAAGGTGAAGATTTTTTCAAATTATTTGAGGGAGCATTTGCCTTCAACTAGTAAAAGAAATAGTGAAACAGAGGAAGACGAACTGTTTCTTTGAGTTGAAAAGAACCATATTGTAAAAGCAGTGCTACACATAACGTTTTAAAATCATGTATGACATTTTCTGTCTTAAGATTAAAAAAAGAAAAGGATAAACCACAACACACAAGTGACAGTAATAAAACTTCAGAGAGCGTCCCTGCATCGTCATCCGTGGTGGTCATTGGTGTTCCTGGCTATGTTTAGTCCTCTGTTCTTTCTGGGCACATGGCAGAAATGTACTTTTCACCTTCCTTGCAGTTCAGTGTAGTGTGTGGATTCGTTTAGGTCAAAGAAATCTGAGCGGCAGTGACATGCTTCACTTCTCAGCACACATTTTTAAAAGCTAAAGTGGCCATTTGCCACACTGTCTTTCCCCTGTGCGATGATAACTGGTCCAAAAGGTGGCAGCTCTATCAGCCTGAGACTTCGATTGAAGATGACACAAAGCAGAACCCAGCACAGACTGTGATGCAAACACACGGGATGAAAGTCAACTCTCACTGGTTCAAGCCACTCCAACTTTGCGATTGTCTCGTAGCGCATTGTTCCTGACTGACTGTAGTTGGTAATCTCAAGAATAGTTAAATTCAGTGTTTTTAGAAGGCCAAATCAATTTAAATAAAGAAGTGAATAAAAAGGGGAAAATGTAGCTCTCCAGAACCTACGAGAAGTTATCTGAACAGAGTAGTATAACACTCTAATAGCAGATGGATGATAATATAGTCTTGGAGAAAAAACAGAATTGGATACACATTTAGAAAGCATCTGCTTTGTGTTCTCAATAAAACCTAATAATAATACACGAATAAAGAGACTACAAAGTGATAAAAAAAAAGATTAAAGGAAGCTGCCTAAGATGAAGGCTGAGATTAAATGTGAGTTGGAGGAGATAAGAAAAGTATACAGAGATTAAAAATGCAAAATTGAGCTGGAAATCTTTATTGGGTATAATAAAGAACTAAATTACACTTTACCAAATAGGGAGGGGTGGGTGAATGGAAGGGAGGGGAGGGGAAGAGGGGAAGAGGGAGGAAAACCAAGATGTATCATGTACAGGTACAAAATAACCATGTTGATTATGATCATTATGTATACAATGTACCAGTGCATGTTCTTGGTAAAAATAAAAAAATAAATGACACTATAGAAAAATAGAAATAATTACAAAGCACTCAAAGCTTATTTATTTCAAAATTTCTGGCATCTAAGGGGAACAATTTCTACTGCATACTGCAGTACTAGCACAACATTGAAATCAATACAAGAAAACAATCCAAAAAAGAAATCATGCATTTATTGGATAAAATATATAGATTCAAGAATCTTAAGTAATTCAAATTCAGTGTAATATAAATTGTGAACAAATAGATTTTGATTTGTAAAATGTATTAAGTCGTAAAGCATGATATTGTTATGTTCAAAATACATTTCTGATAGAACATCATACCCAATTGGAAAGTGCATGCTAGGGGTGTTCTTTTGAAAGACAAAAACTCCTCAGCATTTTCATTGAAAAGTACAAGGTGTGATGAAAAAAAAACAGTGAATGTTTAAAACATTTAAAAGAATTATTACAGTAAAAGACACATTCCCATTAATCCTCCTCGGATAGTCCGTCTCTCTTCAAACACGCTTAACCCATCGTGCTTGCCACTCTCTGCAGCAGTTCTGGAAGTCCTCTTTAGCGAGGTTCTTTAGGAGGTGTGGTTAAAATGTAGTGAATGCTGCAACTGAGTGCCGTCCAACACAAAGGCAGGCTTGGAAAGTCACGGCAGTGTGTCTTCATCACCTTTTTGACCAGGTCTGGCACCGTGTGACTTTGGCTCTGACCCAATGTCAAAATAACCATCCAGTGTAGGTATTTTCAATTAACTCAACACATTAAGGCAGCTACATAGCACATTCTAGGCGCTCAGGAAAGAGGATTTCTAGAACTGTTTCAGAAAGTGGTAAGAACGATGGGATAAATGTTTGAAGTAAGGCAAGTATACCAAGAAAGATTAATGGCACTGAGTCTTTTACTGTAATTTAAAAAAAAATAAACATCTACCATACGTTTCAAGCACACCTTGTATACTAGTAACTCTGTGCTGTAAAAAGACAAATATGTCAAAAACACTGGAAAGAAAAAACATAGTGACTGAGGTCATATAATTTTCTGTATCAAAAATATACCACTTATTTGTATGTAACATGAAAAGACAAGACTAGTTGTTTGACTTTAATTATAACACTTTGGTTAACTAGGTAAACAGATTAACTCTCCTACACAACAAAAAAGCTAACAAAACCTGGATAGAATGTTTTACAAATCATAGACAACTTGCTTAGACAAGTTGACAAAAATCAAAGAAAATCCACGTAAGCAAAAAAGGAATGACGTAAGAGATTTTAAAGAGTTTTAGATTGAACATCTCTCTTAGGCACATAAGCAGGTCTGAGGGCTAGAACTTTTGCTTTTAACAGGCCTCGTGTTTATGAAAATGGAATGGGAGCAGGCAACAGAATCCACAGCATGAGCCTGGGATGGCACCAAACTCTTGTAATATCAGCAGTCTGGAAAGCTGAGGAAGGAAGATCACAAGTTCAAGCCCACCCTGGGCAATTTAGTGACTTAGCAAGACCCCGTCTCAAAAGTAAAAAAGGATTGAGGTTGTAGGTTATTATGAAGGTGTTGGGTTCAACCCCTGGTATTGGGAGAAAAAATAATTCTAGAGTATGTGCGAAGTGGGAAATCCAAACCCACCAGTCTTCTGCAAGGCGCTCCATGCTGTGTTACTGCAAGGGAGACAAGGAGACCATGCTCCTCATCCTCAGCAACATGAAGAGCAAGTTACTTTGTTAGCACTGAATAAGGGAATGCAGGGCAAAGGAGAATTGGCATTTTAGGGTGTACTGGCCAGTTTTGATGACCATCAGAATTAGTATGCACAGATCTTGTCCTGATCAGAATACAATGAAGTTAGTACCAATAACAAAAAAATTAACCTTCACCTTCCAAATTTGGATTAGAGAATTAATTAATATCTTATACCTTTTCAGGATTAAAATGCTAACAAAATTAAGAAGAGAACTTGTCATAGCTGCTATATTTTACATTTCTTTTGGTAGATAAATAAGATAATAAATTAAACTTCTACTGAAAATAAAAAGACAAATATTAAGCAGTAAGACTAACTTCAATGAATGACATTTGAAACCTTAATAGAAAATATTAAAATAGGAAAGAAATTAGAAAATATATGAACAGAGATAGATCCATGTGGAAATGGTGAGGCTCTTAATTCTCTCCAAATTAATATACAAGTTAAATGTAATCCAATTAAAAACTCAACAAAGACGCCCTATCTGAATTGAAACTTTTATTCTTGACAGAAAAACAAAGAACAGAAAAGTAGCCAAAACAGTTTAAAATGTAGAATGAGTGTTATCATAAAACTATAATATTTACCCTGAGGAAAGACCCCAACATAAATGTAAACTGTACATAGCACAGTGGCACATTATTAATCAGTGAGTAGGCAATTCATAGAAGAAATATACATTTATATCATAATTATGTATATATTACATATTTATATATATGTGTTTCTAATTATATTAAGCATTATATATACAAATTAAAATCATAATGAAAAATCAACTCACACACAGAAGTTGGAAATAAAATTTTTAAATTATAAGTTGTGTTGCCATAAACATGGTTGTGCATATATCGCTGTGGTATGATGATTTTAATTCTTCTGGGAAGATGCCCAGTAGAGGAATAGCTGGATCAAATGGAACCTCTAGTTGTAGTTTTTTGAGGAATCGCCATGCTGATTTCCACAGTGGCTGGACCAATCTACATTCCCACCAACAGTGGAGGAGGGTTCCTTTTTTCCCCACAGCCCCGCCAGCATTCATTATTGGTTGATCTTTTCATAATCACTGTTCTTTCTGGAGTGAGAAGGAATCTTAATGTTGTTTTGACTTGTATCTTTCGAATGACTAGTGATGTGGAACACTTTTTCATGTATTTATTTGCTAAGTCTTGGAAACAACCTAAATGCCTAACAACTAATGAATGTGGTTTTTCTATACAATGGAGTACTACTCTGCCATAAAAAAATAAGCTAGAGACATTTGTAGGTAAATGGATGTACCTTGAGAACATACTCTTAAGTGAAATAAATAAGACACTCACAAGTACACATTGAAATGTTTCTCTGATGTGAGTAACCATAAGGGTAAATAATGTCAGAGAGGTGTAATAGATATTATATAAAATGAAGATAATATTGAAAAGAGAGGAGAACTAGAAAGAGGGAAGGGGGAATGGAACGAAGGGAAAAAGGAAAGAAAGAGGAAAGGAAAAAATGGGAAAATATAAATAAACCTACTGTAAATAGGGAAGGAGGGAACAGAAGGGAAGGGTGGGTGAGAGGGGGGAAAACCAAGATGCATCATGTACAGGTACAAAATAACCACGATGAATGTGAACATTATGTATACAATGTACCAACACATGTTCTTGGTAAAAAAAAAAAAAATAACATAAAAAATTTAAATTATGGCAGCATTATGTGGTAGTGAAGATATGAGGAACATATTTCTCAGGTAGCTGGTGAGGGGTGGAAATTTCTAAAATGGTTTTGAAGATAAATTTGTCAGGACATAATGAAATTGAATATCTGCATCCTTAAAATCTGGAAGTACAATCCATTTGTGTGGTTTAGAAAATTCTCAGACTGTGTGTATAAGGAGACATAAACATGAAATTTCATATAAGCATTGTTTACAAAGTGCAAAAATTGAAACAACAGAAATGTTAATTAGAATGAATAAATGATGAAGTGTGTACTCTGTTTGAATAATGATGTACAAGATGTTTATATACTAGTGAAACAAGACTATGCAGGAGAACAGAAAAGAATTTCAAAACCACAATAACAGAGAAAAGAAGAAAAATAAGAATACATGCAGTATGATACCTTTTATATAAGTTTTAAAACTACAAATTAATAGTATATGTTGCTGTACAGTATACTAAGATGATATTGCAATAGTTTGAAATAATGTCCCCTAAATTCCCCTTATAAGTGCCTCATAATGTGTTCCCCTGAACACAAGGGTGACGAATGTGTTAGAGTAGAAGATTCAACTGTACTTTTAATATTTCACTTCTTAATTTGGTTAGTTAGTGCCTCTATTTTATTTTTACCTTTTGTGTACATTTGTACTTTTTCCAGCAAAAGTAATTTCATTAATGTATTTTTTTTGGGGGGCTGCTGGGGATAGAACTCAGGGCCTTGTGCTTGTTAGGCAAGCGCTCTACCATTGAGCTAAATCCACAACCCTTCATTGATATTCTTTTTAATTGATTTATTTCAGTGGGTAAAAATCAAACAGTATATGACATGATGTTTTAAAATATGTATACACTATGAAATAGCTAAATCAATTGTGAGTTACCTTATATATTTTTTATTTCTTGTGGTGAAGCAATTAAACTTTTTCTTCCTAGTAATTTCCAAGAATACATTATTATTAACTATACTCACAATGTCATATAGTAAACATATTCTTCTTAGATGAAAATTTGAATCAATTGCCCAACATCTCCCTAACTTTTGCCATTCCTCTTTTGAGACATATCTACTTATGTCATTTGCCCATATTCAAATCAGATTTTCCATTTTCTCGCTATTGAATTGAGTTCCTTATATAGTTTGGATATTAACCTCTTATCAAATGATGGTTTGCACATATTTTCTCGCATTCCATAGGTTGTCTCTTCATTCTGTATTTCTTTTGTTGTCCAGAAGCCTTTTTAGTTTGATTTAATTCTATTTGTCTATTTTTTCTTTTGTTGCTTGGCTTTAGGGGTCATATCCAAAAATGTATTGCCCTGACCAATGTCATGGAGCTTCCCTTCTATGTTTCTACTAGTTCTTAGATTAAAATCTTTAGTACATTTGTGGTGGACTTTGTATATGATGTGAGATAAGTGACTTCCTTCATTTATCTCCATGCGGTTATCAAGTGTTCCCAACACACACAGTGAGCAGACTATTCTATATGCACTGTATATTCTTCACATCTTTGTCAAGAGGACTGTGGATGGTCACATGCTTTTTTCTTCCCATTCTCCGTTTGTTTTTTAAATCTTTTGTCCATTTTCTACTTCCGCTGCTCTGTGACATGACATTTTGTACAGTGGCCCTTAAGTTACCAAGACTGATGGCCTTTCTTAAAGTCTGTATTCTCTTTGACTATGGTATAGCTTTTATTAACAACCTTATACAAAATTTTTATCTTTAATAGCTTACATTTTCCTTAACTTTAACTCATTGGACTAGTTTTTTTAAAAAAAAACATTGGAAAACGTTTGTGCCTATTTTGATGACTAAAATGACAGAGATACACATGGGAAGAAGCCCACAAACACCCTCTTGTCTGCATCTTCTGTCATTAACTTGCCCAAACGTGACCGATGTTAATAGGTCTGTCACTGTCCCTACTTCATTTTCTCGGTGGTCAGGCTGACTATAGGATCATACTTATATGTGCAAAGGTTCTTTTGGATTCATTTCAGTATCTGTAAATACTGGGCAAAAACATGCATTATACATTTTAAGCATACTTTAAAAATGTAACTCTATATCAGATTCCTCCAGGTCAGTACAGATAGTTATGCCATTCATTTTATTTTAAATATTTTTGTATTTTGATGTATCATATTGTAATATGTTTTGTGTGTGTATGTGTGTAGAATGTATTTTTGTATAAGAAATGTTCCCACCAATACACATTCTTCTCACATATGTTTGCCTTGGTTATTACACTGTTCCAAAGGGGAACAGAGAAGGAGGAGAGCACTGTGAAGTCAGGTTGCCCGCTGCCCTGCTCCTTTTGACAATTCTTATCTTTGACCAACATTTCTTAGATAAGAGTGACTTCTGCTCTGGACTTTGTGCTTCACAGAGCCCTCCTCTGGCCATGCTCCTTCCCTCCTTGAGGTGAGAAATTTAAGCATCTCAAGGAGCCTCCCATCTTTATCTTGTACCACTCTGTGTAGAATTTGCTGAATATGGTGCCTGGAATTCCTCTGGGATAGCCTTCGTCATCACATCCTCCCAAAGGCAGACTGTTAGAGAGCTGGCAAAAAAGATGGGTATCCAGGTATATGTATTACTGGTACATCTGGAGGAGTATGGACCTAGGAATAAAGACAGATGGGCCTAGTCTAGGGACTGGAGACTGAGAGTCGCTTGGTTTTCCTCTACCGGCACATTCTCTGGTGAAAACCTAAAAATTCCAAAAAATTCTAAATTTCAGTCAAGCCCTTTGGTCCTTAGGAAATTATGTTTTTCAAAATTGGGGAATGCAACATATTTTAATGGTTTGCCAGTTATCTATATAACTGAAATACAATCTGTAAAACAAATAATAGAGTACGAGTGCAATTTATCCTTCTGTCTCGGTCTCTGAAAACGTTAGAGTGGGATTGTTAATATTTTTAGTGATGAATGAATTTTTCATCTTGATGTTTACAATCTTGTATAATCTCCTTCTCTGAAATCTGGGCCAGATTACCCTTCCCCCGGCTTTAACTACCACAACATAGCAGACATGTCCCCATGCCTATTATTGGCCTGAGGTTTAAGAAGACGTGGCAGGGTTTCTTCACTTTTGTACTCCAAGCACCATGCCCAAGACCATGATGCTATGAGACAGCTCATGCCAACCACATAGAGAGGCCATGTGGAGCCTTCTGTTGAAGTATGGAAGTGTAGAATACTCACTTGGAAAAAGAGTGAGCTGTTGAGCAAGGAATGTATTAGTGGAGAAGCCTCTACCTGGAGCTCCTTCAGGATTTACCTCAGTGTTCAGGTCAAGGCCGTACTATTCCTACCCCCAGCCAGTGACTGGGCAGATTGAGATACCAGGTTCTGCCAAACTTGATAATCTTTGCTCTGAATCGCCACACTGGGTCTTTGTCAGGTCTTCATAGCAATTAAAAGCTCTCTCTGCCTATCACTTTCCTACCTCTTTTCCTTTCATTGGTGCCCAAATGTCATCGCAGTCCGTAGAAACCTCTGCCCAGTTCTAACTTTCGCAGGCATTAGCCTTCCCCTTCTCCACTAAACTGCTGGCAACCTTAATTACATTTGAATAGCTTCTTTCTGGAAGACCCAGCTGACACGGATGAAAGAAAGAGCCATTAGGAAGAACCTAGGACCCACTCAGGTGACTCTTACTATGCCATTCCAGCCAGTCCACAGCCATTCTGACCACCCCATGGGATGCTACGTGGCGTAATGACAACCTGACCCCATGAAATGCTCCCCAGATTGTAGAATCCTGATAATAAATAGTGTCAGGTCCACATTTTAGTAGTGTGCAGCATTAGATAACCTGAAGGAACTTTTAACTTGTAGTAGGTATTGTCATAAAAAAAAAATCTAAAAACTATAGGATTGGCTTGATTTTTGCCTTTTACATTTTTTGGTATTTGGATACCTGGTATCTGGACCTCCATGTATGTTTTTCCCATGAACCATGCAAGTGTTATAGATGGGTGTATCCCAGGATCTCATGAAACTTTGTTTTTTCTTCTCCTTTGCCTTGCACATTCTGTTGAATATGCTATTCACTTTCATCTGTTTCTTTTTTCATCAGTAAAATGTGTTCCCCTTCAAGGATTAGCTTTACTGGCTCTTGATTTTCTTGCTGGGCAACTTTGTGGGGTAGAATTGGTCACTTTCTCTGATCACATTCTGCAACATTTACAGCTTTACAGGGACTGTTGAAAAGGTGATAGAAAATATTACATAAAAACTTACATATGAGCCCTAGACATTTGAGGTCAGACTGCAAGATGTGCACCGTAATCATAATGTGGTGCATTTTGTTTCATGTTCATGTTTTTCTAGCTGCCAAAGATTCAAGTCTGCCCCTTTCAGCTCCAGGCTGATCCCCATTGGTGGAAGAATCTTCTCATGCTTAAGTGCTTTTACAAGACCGTTTATTGTGACACTTTGAAGATTTGAGCAAATGTATGTCCATTTTTACTTTGCTAATATACATTTCTTTTTATGCATTTTAATTCCTTTTATTTGATTTGGCATAGTCTCCCTAGAGTCAGAACACAGCCTTCTGGTGCATGTAAGGCACGCTCTGCCATCAATTTCTCGTCCTATTGTGTTAATTGTATGTATGTGGTCCAAATATCATGTGTTTGCATCAAAATTAAAACTTTCTAGAATATCACCTTTATTGTGTGCAAAAATTATATTCTAGCATATTGGGAACATTTTAGTACTATTTTACTTTAATTTATTACAGTTTTGGAAAAGACTTTGGCAAAGTCTATACAGTGTATTATTCAAGTGCAGTGAAAAAAAATTATTGTTATCAATAGTATGTAATTCTGAACACATGTTAGTGTTATTGCCAGCATGATGACTTTTCCATTAATAGGAACAGTGCTGTTTTCCCACTAATAATAATAGAAATTAATGGCCCATAAGCAAACATTTTAAAACCAATTATGGCCCTATAGTGAAAGATTTCTGTGAGTATGTGTATAAAGAGACAGAAAAAGACTGTTATTCTCATCCTGTGACTGAAGCCAGGTATCTTTGAATTAATATGTTAAATGCCTCTTTGAAACAAAAGATATCTAATAAGGGTGACAGATTAAAGCTTTGCAATTTAATACCTCTGTAATAAAAGCAGAATATCCTGGATTCCTACTGTCTTGATATTTTACCTATTTATTTTGAATTCTTACAACAATCTACAATTTTGCATCAACTTCTTTCTTTGTGATCAAGAAAGTAGAAGCTTAGAGATTTAGATGGCACACACATCAACACAGAGCTGGAAATGATCAGTACCAGGATTGAAATCCTGCTTTATCTGATTCTAAATTTCATGTTTTCTTTTATTTGATTTATTTTAGCTTTGAAGCCTTAAAACAATGTGTCAATTTAACTAGCCATTTAGGGTTATAAAGAAAAGGGAATATGTATGCCTTCTCTAATAATGAAATAAGAAATAGATCCCAAGAGCAGTTTTCTTATCAGGAGAGAGCTGGTGGGAAATATGCAGAAAATAGCCCTTAATGCTAGAGGCCTGTCAGGAGGGAAATTGTACCAAGGAACACAAGTAGGAGTAGTAAAAACTTCATCCACTTTCTACTGAGTGGAGCCATTTTTTTGTAGTTTCCTGACACAGTTTTATTTCTTATACCTACTCAGCAGAAATTTTCTGTGTAATATTAAATAGTAGTAACAGAAATACATGCTGCAGAATCAAGGTTGCATTTATGGTAACCACTAGATATCTGTCTTAGTTACTTTTCTCTCGTTGCTGAGAGAAAATACCCAACACCCAAAGTGGAGGAAAGGTTTATTTAGCTCACACTTTGTAGAGGTTTCAGTTGACAGTCAGCTGGGTCCGAGGAAGGGTGGCATGGCAGACAAGCAGAAGGCAGCAAGGTAAGCAAGGGGTAGGCAAGCCTCTTTCTATCCCTTATATCTTATCCAGGCTGCCAGGATTAGGGCGGTGCCAAACCAATCAGTGGATTGATTTAGTAATCACACACCCTTAACCCCAGCATCACACACTCTAGATTCAGCCACCTCTGAAAAAACCCCATCTGTGACCTCATGAGGCTTTGGGGGGACATCTAGACACAAACCATAACATTATCTTTAATGTATACATCCAGAACTTCTACAAGTGCTCAAGAGAATATAATAAGTTAAAATTGGCACGAGCAGGGAAGAAAGAGAGGGGAAGGGGACCAAAAAGAATTAAAAGATGTGTTATGTACATGTACAAATTCCCCACAATGAATGTAACCATTATCTACTGCAAACAGGTACTAATAGAAAATAGATACATAAAAAATATTACTAAATGCTGCATCCTTGGGAAGGGTAGAATTACCAAGCCTGGGGAGGAAAATCCAGTGACTCAAAATCTAATAAAGTCTAAATGACCAAGTATGTCAGAAGTAGAAGAAACCTCCAGCTGAACCCTTAGACGGGTGGTGGCGAACCTATGGCCTGGGTGCCACAGTGGTCTGTTTGTATCACTGAGAGCTCTACAATATTCACCACTACTACCTTAGACCAGGGCTGTAGACATTAGTATTTACCGAAGTCACCTGGTGGTATTGTTAAACTATGTCGCTGGGCTCAACCTTGTGTCTCTGACTCAGTGCTTCCGGAATGGACTATAACCTCACATTTACTTGTAAAAATACCCAATAATGCTGACAGCAAAGTTGACACTGCTGTACTTGGGACCATGCTTTAGAAACCATGTGCAGCACGGAGAAGCGAGAGCCTGGGGGTCATTCTAGGCTGTGGAATACTGGGGGAAAGAGCCAGATAGCACTCATTTGGCAGCAAACATAAGTAGGGCATGAAATATGTGTTCACCCTCTGGGGAGC
Organism: Hystrix cristata; assembly: GCA_004026905.1. Taxonomy (NCBI): domain Eukaryota; kingdom Metazoa; phylum Chordata; class Mammalia; order Rodentia; family Hystricidae; genus Hystrix; species Hystrix cristata. The sequence goes on along the minus strand of PVJO010006214.1, from coordinate 6,514 downwards.
CTGACCCAGCTTCTACTGGGCCTGAGTGGGTGCTGCGTGACTCTTACAAATAGCTTGTAGGGAGAGCAGTTGGTGAGACGGCATCACCGACCAAAACCCAGTCTAGTTCTGGAAAGAGAATGTCTACAGTTTCTAAACTAAAAGAAAGATGTATAATTTATTAAAGTTTTATGGATAGAGGGAGAAAGACTAAATTAGGAATTCATGTGACCACTAATTGAGGTGAGCCAAGGACATAGCTGGAGTTTAATCAAAAGCAGCAAAGGTTTTCAATATATTTCTGACTCCTGGTTGCCCTTATAATGGAGTTTTCTCTCCAGAATGATTAAACTATAATGACACATGCAAATGAATATAATCACTAGGATCAGACATGGGATATTTCTGTAGAAATGTTTGGGGGGATTTATAGTATACAAATGATAAGATGCTATTTGTATAAAATAGAAAAAGGTAAAATTAAGCATACACTTTAAGAGAACTTCTGGCTTTCAAGTAACTTGAAATCAGTGGAGATAAGAAGTCACATATGTGTTGGTTGACTCGTTACTATCATGTCTGAGGATGGTGGAGGAGCCTGGGTCAGAGATAATGAAAAAAATTCTTTTTCGATATCTGGAAGGGAGGATATTGGAGAAATATCTAAAGAAAATTAGATGAAAATATCACTCAAATATCCAACATTTTATTTTAAATGCTAGAACAATTATTAAAAAAAAAATTCTGCATAGCTGGGCATGGTGGCACATGCCTGTAATCCCAGTACTTGGGAGACTGAGGCAGGAGGAGCATCATTAGTTCAGAGACAGCTTGGGCTACATAGTGAATTCAAAGCTGTCCTGAACTATATAGCATGACTGTCTCAAAAAACCCAAAAGAAAAATATTCTACATATATTTTAAGGTTCAATAGATAGACTTTACCTGTATCCTTCTTTAAAAATAAAGTCAAAACAAAAACAATCCTTTAAATGCATGTTATAACTCATAAAGTGATGAAGTTAGAAAATAATAGCTGTGGTATAATGTACATTTGATACGACAGAATTGTGCAGTTACACGCTAACATTAATATTTCACCCAGCTCCCAAAGAAAATGGCAGAGATGAAAATTAAAACAGAAGAGATTCCAATACACAATATACTCAGGAAGAGATTAGAGCACAGAGTATATAATTATGTTTTGTGAAGATTAATTCTCAGTTGATTTTCTGAATTCACCATGTTTACGATATTGAATTATGAGAAAGATAATGGGGATAAGGAAATACCTGACCAGTTTCACATATAAAAACTGAAATAAATGTATAAAGAAAATATCAAGTTTTAATGTTAGCGTACTGAAAATGCATAATTAGGTGGGATTCATGCTAAGAATGCAAAATTGTTCAGTAAACTAAATCTGTCATAAAGTATCACATCTTTGAATACAAAATATCTCTAATAAAATGAAGAAAAGAGGAAGGATCCTCATGGTTACAGAACCCACAATATTTAAAAATAATTTAAGTCATTCTTGGTAATTCAGTAAGGTAGTGAAGAAGTATAATAATTTTAACTGTGGCAAAAATAGTATAAAGCTCTCATTATTTGTAAATAATATACTAAATCATTAAAGTCTTTTGGAAATAAAGTTCAGTAATGTCCTCAATTATAGAAGATGCATAGGGAAGTTATTAATCTTTCTATGTAGCAAAATATAAAATTAAATAGAAAAGTATTCAATTCAGTAATATACTATTAAATTAATTAATGTACCTTAAAATAATGTTACCAAGAAATATGTAGGACCCAAATCATTTTTAAATGCAAAATCTTACAGGGACAGAAAATAATCCTTGATGATTAAATGTTGGAAAACAGTGTAATTTTACCTCCAAAAATGTGCACTTTAGCACAATCAAGAGAAAGTTTCAGTGATTTCTTTTTGTCAGAAAGCTTTACAAAGTGGATTTAAAGTTCACTTGGAAGGAGAAATGAGAAAATAGCAAAAACCATTTTGACAAAGAATAATAATGGTAAATGGAAGTAAATGACAAAGAATGATAATGGTAAATGGAAGTAAATGACAAAGAATGATAATGGTAAATGGCGGACGTTACAGGCTGAATGCTTTTATCTCCTATTTCAAACTCATAGCTTGAAGTTGCAGCCTATGACATGATGGTGTTTAGAGACGGGGACACGGGGAGGTCATGAAGGTTACTTGAGGTCCTAACTCTGAGGCTCTCATGATGGGACTTACAGGAAGAGACTCTGGAGAGCTCATTCTTTCCCTCCTCCTGCTGCAGTGAGGAAAGGCATGCAAAAATGTGCTTACTGGGTAGGGGAGAATGATTGAGAAGATCATGGCACAGTATGCTGTGTGCTGTGTATAAAAGCTGTCAAAGGGGACAAGAGCAGATGGTGTCAGCGGCATGAAATAAGAGCTCTTGACTCTTTCTTCCCTTAGCAGTGCACAGAGTAAACACATGTGCGTGGGCCAGTCACCTCTGAAAGCACGTCACAAAAGTTGAGACAGACTCCTTTGTGTTGGGCACCTAAGAAAATAGTCCCATCCAGAAGAGTTATTTCTTTGAAAAAATAAAATTGACATATCTGTAGCTATACTAACAAGTAGGGAGAACAAGATTCAAAATCAGAAATAAAAACATTATAATTTAAAATAGAAAGGATCACAAAAGCACTATAAATAATTATATGCCAAAAAATTGATAACCTGTAACCTATAAGGAATGAATAAATCACTGAGAACATACAACCTACCAGGTCTGAATCATAAAGAAATCTAAAACCTGAACTGACCACTAATGAATAATGAAATGGAATCTGTAATGAAGTCTCCTACTGAAGTAAAACCTGGTATTGAGTTCTTTGGGCATAAATTCTACCAAATATTTCAAGAAAAAACTAATATCAGTCCCTTTCAAACTCTTTCAAATTACTGAAGAGCAGTATTTCCACATTATTTTATAGAGCCAGCTTGTCCTGATAGCAAGGCCAGACAAGGAAATTAAAAGAAAAGGAAATTACAGGACAATGTCTCTAGTGAACATAGATGCAAAAATCCTCGACAACGTACTGGCAAACCAAATGCAACAGCACACTGAAGAGATCTTCAGGTGGGATTTATCCTAAGAATGCAAGTATTGATCAACATGTACAAATCAATAAATGTGAGTCACCATACCATCCAGAATGAAGCTAAAACATTATATTATCATCTCAAGAGATGCAGAAAAAGAATTTGACAAAACTCAATATATGTCTATGATTAAAAATACTGTTAACAAATCAGGATAGAAATAACATACCACAACAAATAAAGACAGTCTATAATAAACCCACAGCTAATATCTTATTCAGTGACAAGAAATTGGGAGCTTTTCCTTTAAGATCAGGAATAAGAAAAGAATTCCCATTCATCACTTCTATTCAATGTAGTAATGCAATTCTTTTTCTTTTCTTTTCTTTTCTTTTCTTTTTTTTTTTTTTTTTTTGGTGTTTTGAGACAGGGTCTCACTATGTAATTCAGGCTCGCCTTGAGCTCACTATGTCGCCCAGGCTGGCCTCAAACTTGTAGCAATCCTCCTGCCTCTGCCTCCCAAGTGCTGGGATTACAGGCGTGCACCACAGTGGCCCAGCTGCAATTCTTAGAACAATGTAGCAAGAAAGGAAATAAGTCAACCAACTAAGAAAGGAAGAAGTTAAATCATCTTTGTTTACTGACATCATGGCCTTACATATAGAAGACCCTAAATCCTCTATCAAAAACTGGTTAGAAGTGATAAATGGATTTAGAAATGTTATAGGCTAGAAAAATCAATGTTAAAACTCTAGCATTGCTATGCACTTACAATGAACTATCTAAAAAAGAAATTAAGAAAAATCCCATTTATAATAGCCGACATAATATATAAAACATAGGAATAATTTAATGGAGATAAAATATGTAGACTGAAAATTATGTAACATTGATGAAAGAAATTGACAAAAATACAAATAAATGGAAACATTCCATGTTCACGTACTAGAAGAATCAAAATCGTTAAAATGTCCATACTATCCCAAGTAATTTGTAAATTCAATGTAATCTTTGTAACATTCTTCAAGAAGCAGGAAAAAAAAAGTCCTAAAATTTGTATGGGACTGACAAAGACCCCAAAACAGTTGAAATGATCTAAAACAGAAACAAAAAGCTGGAGGTATGATCCTACCGCCAACAATTTTGATTTCAAGCTATAGTAAGAAGCTATAATAATCAAAATAGCGTGGTACTGGCACAAAAAACAGGTATGCTAGTCAATAGAAAAAGCTAGAAAGCACAGAAGTAAGAAAAATCGACTTTCAATAGTGATGCCAAGAAATAAGATAATCTCTTCAATAAATAGTGTTGGAAAACTGGATTTTCACATGCAAAGGAATGAAACTGATGAATACTATATACAAAAATCAATTCCAAATGGGTTAAACATAAAACATAAAATAGTAAAACTACTAAGAAAATTTGGGCAGCATAAGTCAGGTAACAAAGGCAAAAATAGATAAGTGGGATTACTGCAAATTATATAGTTTCTGAACAGCAAAGGAAACAGTTCACAAAGTAAAAACATAACTTACAGAATGAAAAATTTGCAAATTGTGGGTATGAAAAGGTGTTAATATCCAAAATGTATACAAAGACATCATACAGCTCCATGGCAGAACAGCATATAGCCTTATTAAAGATGGGCGAAATACCTCTCAAAAGAAGACATACAAAAGGGGAGCAAGTATGTGAAGAAAAGTCCACCATCACGAATCACCAGGAAATTAAAATTAAGCCACCTTTTAGAATGGCTCTAATCAAAAAAGACAGAAGGTAAGGGTTATGAGGATATGGAGAAAAGGAAATCTTTGTATCCTGTTGGTAGAAATGTAAGTTAGTTCAGCCATTATGGAATATGTACTGGAAGTTCCTTTAAAAACTAGTAAGATAGGGTTGGGGATTTAGTTCAATGGTAGACCACTTGCCTAGCGAGTGCAAGGCCCTGAGTTTGATCCCCAGCACCCCTCCCTCCCAAAGTTAAAAAGGTAAGTACTATATAATCTGTCAGTCCCCCTTCTGGATATATAGTCAAATCAGTGTGTTGAAGAAACATCTGGACTTTCATGTTCATTGCAGCACTGCTCACAATAGCCAAGATACAGAACCTAAGTGCCTGTCAGTGGATAAATGAAGAAAATTTGGCATATTTATACAGTGCAATAGAATTTAGACTTTAAAGGAGAAGAACGTTCTTTCATTTGCAACAACATGGACAAACCTGGAAGACATTATGCCACTGGAATTCCAAATGATCTTACTTACAGGTAGAATCTGAAAATGTCAAACTCAGAGATGTGGAGAGCAGAATGGTAATTACCAAAGCCAGTTGGAGGAGTGATATGAATAATAAAAAGGTGTTAGTTAAAGCATACAAAATTTCAGTTAGAAGAAATTATTTGTAGTGATCTATGGTACAGCATGGTGATTATAGTAAATAATAATTTGTATTTCAAAATTACTAAAATAGTAGGTGTTAAATATTCTCATCGCAAGGAAGTGATAGATGTACATGGTGGTGGATATATTATTCAGCCCAGCGTAATCAGTCCACCTTGCATACATGTATTGTAACATCGTGTTTTACTGAAGAAACTTATGTGATTATTTTTCAATTAAATACAAAAGTAAAATACAAAAGTTTTAAAAAAAACCACACTGCTCCTGGAGATTTCAACATATGAAACACCTACAACATATTTAAAGTAAATGAGATTAAATTTCAAAATAGCACACTTGGTATATTCAACAATTCTACATAGTGTTTTGTACATTATTTTCATTTAAGAATGTATTTTCATTTAAGAGGCACTAATTGATTTTGCTTCTCTTTAGGTACATCTTTGAAATTTCTCTCAAAGTTCAGGTATTGATCACATAGTAGAAGGGGTACAGGGCAGATCTAGAGGACAGTGGACTAGTATCTGCTGGGGTGAATAAAGGAACACAGAAGGCATGTGCAGGTCATCTTGTGCCACATCTTATGACTTCATCCTAACACATAGTTAAATGAGCTCATGTCTAAGGCTCCTGCTGGCTTTAAAATTCTGTGATTGTCTTGTATCCTTTCCTATCGAGTCCACCTTGAATATCTGTAGCCCTAAAAACAAGAGTAGTGACTGTATCTCCATGCATCTGGTAGCAACTAAATAATTTTAGCTGATGAGATAATTTCTTCGCTTTACTGTGTGATCAGCTGTTTTGTTCATTGACCTTCATAACTATCTAGATTGTGATTCCTATATTGTTTACTTTGCTGAAAATTTATAGGATAATAAAATTGTTTTTATAAGTGTCTTAGGGAATTGGCCTGAAATTAGCAAAGCTATTGTGCTTGGGATGGTTGGGGAATTGTGGAACATATAATGGCATGGTCAACTAAATATATGGGACTTTCATGATGAAAATGTTAAATTTATTTTAAGAGAGC
>PVJO010006213.1:0-90885 GCA_004026905.1 Hystrix cristata | reverse complement strand
CACAGGGGCGCCGGGTGGGGGCAGGTGTGGGGGATGGGAGGACCAGGTGTGCTGCCGCGCCCCCTTGCTGAAGCTTCTCTCTGCCGCACTGCCTGTTGTGCTGGTCTCTGCTGGGCCGCTGCCCACGGGGCCCACCAGGCGCTTCCTGGCTTTGGAGGGTGCTGTCCGGTACTGCTCCCAGTCCCGTGGACTCTGCTCCTAGGTCAGGAGGCGGCTGGTGTATGGGATCTGCCTGGGAGTCCCGGTGAGTCCTCCAGGTGGGGAGACCCAGCTCAGGCCAGGCTGGGGTCCCTGGTGACCAGCGGTTGTGACTGGCCCTGGCTTAGCAGTTGTGGGGTCAAAACCAAATTTATTCTCCTTTCTGGGAAAATGTCATAGCCACAAGCTGAGAGTCACATGAACTGACGGGAAAGCATCTCTGCCCACCTCAGGTAGAATGCCCACAAGTGACTTCTCTGAAGTGTTAAACATAACAAGAAATACAGTCTGTTAATCCTCGGTGACCATGGAGCTGGCGCATCACTGCTGTTGGTTATGTTTCCAGGGAGACCGCAGGCTTCTGTGGGATGCGTCATCTCTGTCTCATTAGGAGCTAGCCTTGGAGGAGGCCAGGCCAGGCCAGTGCTGGGTTTCTTCCTGCTTTTGCAGGAGGCTTTAGTAGCAGTGTAGGTCTATGTCAGATATGAAGTTCTAGAAAGAGTCCCGTAGTCTCAGTGCAGAAGCAGCGATGCCACTGTTTCTGGGTAGCAGCTGATGGCAAATTGCCTGGCTGGTTGTGGAGGTTTTGTGTATAGGATCCCCTGGGTCTTCAGGGGATGCCTGAAACTATGGGTTGTCCTGGGCCCTACTTTTTTTTGGGAGGGGTGCTGGGGATCGAACTCAGGGCCTTGTGATTGCTAGGCAAGCACTCTAACCACTGGCTAAATCCTCAACCTCCTAAATATATTTTTTTAATTCCTATACTTTATGAGAGTGTTTAATTTGTGAATTAGTCACTGTCACTGTAAGAGAGGAACAGCAATACTAGAACAGAATGGTTATGACACTGTACCATGATAAACGTGAACTCGGTCTCGCTGTGTCTCACTGTCACTGCGATGGTGTCGATGACATGATGCCTGTGTGGTAAGGTGCACGGAGCCGCATGGGGTTAGGATGCTGGATCAGGCAGGTGTGTAAGCGTCCCCTGGACACAAGCACCCAATATCAGTGCTGCTACCTCAACAGGCAGGCTGCATTTGCAGCGTGGCTATGCCGGGCACGGGGATGACTGACATCCTGAGCAGGACATGATGGGGATGGCAAGAGATTATGTCATACTTCTGAAAACATGAGCAATTCGAAATTTATAAATTTTTTATTTCTAGAATTTTTCATGGAATATTTTTGAATCGGGGTTGACCACAGGTCACTGAGACTGTGGAAAGTGAAACCTCAGACAGAGAGGGATGTGTCTCAGGTGCGAGTGATGAAGCCCAGCCCCACTGCACTGTCTACCAGCCCTGCTGAAGCTAATTTTTATCAAAATCTGTTTTCTAATCTTCTAGGCCATCTTAGCAGCTCAGAGACGCGGAGAAGATGTGGAGACCTCCAAGAAATGTAGGTGCATGCAGGAAATGTCCTGTTTCCACTTGTGAACCAGGATGTGCTGTGGGGTTGTCTGCCTTGAGTGTGGTTGGGGACCTGTGTCAGGAGTCCATGGCAGCGTGGAGGTGGTGAGGTCTTGTTGGCACAATGCTAGGTGGTGTGAGGTCAGCAGGACCCAGATCTTTCACCTGCACCCTACAGGTGAGAGCGGACTCTGGGACGAGCTCTCGGCCTGTGGATGCAGGACAGCCTAGCTTCCTGGGTCACGCCGAGCCCAGAGCCGTTAGCTGGGTAGCCACTCTGAAACCATTTTCCTTCATATTAACTGCAGACCCCACTCTGTTCTGTGTGCTCCGACTGCAGGGGCTGCCGGGCAGAACAAGCAGCACTCGATCACCAAGAACACAGCCAAGCTGGACCGGGAGACGGAGGAGCTGCACCATGACCGGGTGACCCTGGAGGTGGGCAAAGTGATCCAGCGTGGCCGGCAGAGCAAGGGACTGACACAGAAGGACCTGGCCACGGTAAGGCTGCTGTGGTGCTAGGCAGGGAAGGCAGTGGCGGGAAGGTGGGCTCCCACTCGGTGGCTTGGGGGCCTTTAGTTTGTCCTTGGCCCGGTGGCCTGAGGCCCACAGGCAGCCAGGTCAGAGTAGCTGTGGCATGAGACACATGCCACCCAGGAGGCAGCGTGTCCCTTGGGCCAGTGCGTCTAAGGGACACTTTCTCTTCAGAAAATCAACGAAAAACCACAAGTCATCGCAGACTATGAGAGTGGACGGGCCATTCCAAATAACCAGGTTCTGGGCAAAATTGAGAGAGCCATCGGTGAGTGTCCCTGACCTGTCTCAGTGGGCGGGGCCCTTCTGGGTGGGCCCTGCTCCCTTGTGCCAGGCTGCTGGGATTTTGCCCACATTTGGCTTCTCAGGGGTACTCTGGGGCCCTCAGAAAGTAGGATCTTGGGTCTTGCACCACAGTGTGCTCCTGCAGTGCCCTCCATGGCACCCCAACAGGGCATGGTCTGGAGAGCTCACTCTAGCTCTGCTGGGACAAGATATTTGTCCCATTCCTTCTAGGCTCATCAGCTGACAGCACTCGCAAATTAGGTGTGAGGGGTTGTGGGGAGGGATCTGGAGTGGGGGCAGGGTGACACCCATGCCCAGAGGCTGATGGGCAGAGCTGCAGAATGGTCAGTGGCTTCTGCCCTCTTGCAGGCCTCAAGCTCCGGGGCAAGGATGTCGGGAAGCCCATCGAAAAGGGGCCGCGGGCAAAATGAGCACAAAGCCTCGAAACAGCGCGTTCCAGCTGAGCTCTCCTGGCTGGGTCCCTGACACCAGCGCTGACATGGCTGCCTAGTGCGGCCCTGCAGAACACAGGGTCAGGCCCGCGGCTGACCCACCCTGCTGTCAAACAAAGAGAAACCTTGTGAAGCCTGGCTCCTGGCTCTTTCCTCCTGCCCTCCTGCCCTTCCAGTCAGGGCGTTCATGGTGCGTTCTGTGTGGGCCACCTGCTGGCACTTGCAGCTTGAGGCTGGGGCGTTCCAAGGCCACCTCATGAGGTGAGGATGGCTTTTAGTGAAACTGGAGGCACATGCCCTTCCCTCGGGCCTTCACTCGGCTTCTGGTGCTGAGCCATGGTGGAGGGGGACAGAGTAGAGCTTTGTGACAGGTGCCTCAAATTTGGAGTTGGTCCCCGCCTTCAGGGTTGTTCCTGTCACCCATCTACCCAGACTGGGCGTCAGCCAGCCTCGTAGCACCTGCAGACAGGGTGGCACTGGCCGTGTCCTCTGCTGCCCTCCTCAGGGCCGATGGCACAGGCAGGAATCCAGCATGGCTCCTTGCTGGGTGGCAGCCAGCACTTAGCTCCCCAGGCAGGGTGGCCCCACTGTGAGACAGCCTTGAGGTACCACTTGGGGGGCCAGAACTGCAGGACCCACCCTCTGGGCAACAGGCAACCTTGTCTCCTCAGGACTCTGATCCTGTTCACACCTGCAGGGAGGGCAGTGTCCCCCTTGGGCCCTCCTGCCACCTGCTTGGGAGTGTTGAGGGACACCCAGGGGCCTCAGCTCCAGCACGGCAGCCCTTCACTGGGCAGCACGCATCCTGTCACCCTCCAGTGCCCCTGCACTTGTGGGGGACTTCTGTCCTTGGTGGATGCAAAGTCAGTGGACTGGGCCCAGGCCTGGCTGTGGGGAGGGGGCTCCTCTGGCCCACCAGGCAGCACTGTGCCTGCCCAGCTCTGTGTCTGCGTGGGGCCCTCCGATCGCAGCTCATCCCTGTGCTGCACTAACGCAAGGAGTAGCCCTGCACTTCCCTTCTGGCAACCCGAGGAAGGCCGCCCAACCACTGGCTGCTGGGCATGGACACACTGACCCAGCACGACAGCCCAGGCTGCCCTCGTAGACATGGAGTGTTTATTCATGGGGGAAGGACTCCAGCCACACCACTGGATGGGGAGGTCTGGGCTGTCTAGTCTCGGGGACAGGTATCTGGCCTGGGACCAAAATACAGCAGAGTCGTGGAGGTGCCACATGAAGGGCCAGGGATGGTCTGGTGATCTATGAGTCACTGGTGACAGCTGCGGGGAGGGTGACTTGATCCTAGAGGAAGGGAGAGGTTTTGTGACCATGGCAAAAGAGGTGAGGCCCTGCGGCAGCCTAGCCCCTCCCCGTCTGCCAGGATGAGGCTCTTACCGCGTTGAAGAGGATGTTGTCAAAGCCGGGCGCTGCTGAGTCCTTGTCCCTCCAGAAGCGCCAGCCTCCCCTCTTCTGCAACCAGTGCCGCGCCCCGAGTCCCAGCAGCACCAAGAGGGTGAGGAAGACGAGGGCCCCGCTGACCACGGCCGGCACCGACACAGGCACTGCTGTGTCCCCTGGGGGTCGAGCAGGCACAGGGACCAAGGACAGGAGCTAAGGGCACAGAAGAAGACCAGGCTGCCTGGCCCCCTTGCCCTTGCTGGCTGTGACATTTCCGGAAGGAGGTGTGACCCCGCTGTGTCCCCTTTCCTCACACAGGTTAGCAGCTGGCAGCTGCATCAAGCACAGACCCTGTGGGAACCAGGGCTGGCACCACTCAGGGCACCCCATGGGAAGCCAGGCTAGGTGGGGTACTGAGTGCTGCCTGGGCTCTCTAGACAGCACAGGGCGAGGGCCAGTGGGGCAGAGCAGAAAGACCTGGGGCTCAGCCACCTGGGCTGGCACAAGGTGTGGCAGCAGCCGGGCCCAGAGCCCAGTGCTCACCCAGGCTCTGTGCGGGCCTCTGGCAGCGCTGCCCAGCCAGGTACTCAACATCGTCCAGGGCGATGGGCCCCTGTACTGGCTGGCCATTGAGAGTGGCTTCAAACACGATCTGGTGGGGAGGGAGAGGCTGTGAAGAGGAGGAAGGAGGGGAGCATGGCCCACTGGGCCCGCAGCCTCACCTGGAACTCTTCAGTGCTAGCCACCTCCACCTGGGCCTCCAGCCACTGGTGCCGCAGCTGACCTCCCTTGGCCCACACTGCCAGCTGGCCCCGGGCGCTGAGCAGGAGCACACGCAGCTCACCCTTGTCTGGAGAGGGGCGGGGCAGGTCAGGCATGGGCCTCAGAGACTGCCAGCCCTGTTCCCCACACCCAGGCCCCTGGGCCCAGTAGCTCACAGAAGTGCTCAGGAAAGCCCATGTGGTACCAGAAGCGGAGGCAGGAGACCTCGGTGGCCGGCAAGGGCTCACTGCGCAACCAGGCAGAACGGCCCCCGGGACCCAGCACGCCAGTCTCAAAGAAGGCAAAGTGGCCTAGGAACAAGAGGCCAGATGTCAGGCTGGGCCCTGTGGCCTGAGGTAGCAGGGTGGGCAGAGGCTATTCAGGCAGGACTGTGCTGCATGGTGCCAGCCAGGCCAAGCAGCTGTGTAGTTTCTGGGTGTCCTTTCCCCACTCCAGCTGTCAGCCAGTGCACACCTGCCTCGGTGCCTAGGGTGTGGTCCACAGAGGGGTGAGGGTACCGGGACAGGGTGGCACCACTGCTCCAGTCCCAGCTGTACCTTCCCAGGCCTGGCTGAGCCAGGTGGCTCCAGCTACACAGGCCGGATTCGAAGTCACAGGACCCTGGGAGGAGGTGGTGAGTGAGTGGCGCTGCCTGGCCACCTCCTACTCCTGGGTGGAGCTTAGGCCAGGGACTTGGGCTTGGGACAGATCTGGTGCCACCCACCACAGCGGGCTACCACCTGGCTGAGGGCAGGGCCTGTCCTGGAGGAGAATGTCGTCCAGCGCGATGTAGGAGTGTTCCACACCTGCAGCCACAGCTTCAAACACCACCTGCAGGGCGAGGGTGGTGCTGGGTCCGGTGCAGGTGACCCTTGAGGATGGTCCCCTTGCTGCCCTAGGTTAGACACTCACCCTCCACGCCTGCTCTGCCTGCACATCCATGCTGCCCAGGCGCCAGGCAAGCCCACCAGGCTCACTGATCCTGAGTGTCTGGTGCCGCCTGCCTTCCTCCACTCGGACTTGCAGAGTGCCTGGCACACCAAGGGGAGGTGACCATCTGGCTGCCCACCTGGCACATGCCCCATGGAACTCCCACTCCCACACCAGGGCCCCTCCTGTGGCCCCTCACCGGGGCTGTGCAGGCTCAGGTGGTACCAGAAGGTCAGGCAGGAGGGCTGGGGCACAGGCCAGTGCTCCTCTGAGATCAAGGAGGCCACGTGGCCCCGGGGCAGCGCATCTGGACTTGTATCCACGACCATGTAGTGCCCTGCAGGGGGCAGCGTCAGCCTGCCTGCCCCATGTCCACCCTGTGCCCACAGCCAGTCCAGGCCCATACCTTGGGCTGTCTCTGTGGTATGGTCTGCCCAGGGGCCCCCGGCAGCATGACCTGAGGCGTTGGCCTGCCGCCTCCACAGGCCCTGCCCACCCGAGGCAAAGCTGCAGGTGGAATCCTCAAAGGAGCAGCGCTGGGGGGCAGGGCAGGCACCAGGCCGCACAGTCACGTCGTCCAGCGCCATGGTACCGTGGTACCCATCCCGGAGGCCCTGAAATAGCAGCTGTGGGTGCAGGGTGTCAGCTGGCTGCCCCCCCATCCCAGGCTCACCTGGTACTTGGTGTTGGGCTCCAGCTGGTGGTGCAGGGTGGCCCAGGCCTGATGCCAACGGTTGCCGTGGGTGCCTGACCCAGACCAGAGCTGAACTTCCTCCTCTCCGTCCCTCCACATGGCCAGGCGCAGTGTTCCTGGAAGGAGGTGGGGTTTGGACGGGACCAGCCCCCAAATCCTGATCCCTAGGGTCCCAGTGCCTCCACAGACACCTGCCAGCTCAACCACTTGCTCACCAATCTGGGGCCCGTGGAGATGGAACCAGAAGCTGAGGCACTCCTCAGGGGCTGCTGGCAGCTGGGGCCCTGTGAGCAGGTGGGCATGGTGGCCCTGAGTCGGGGGCTCCTCAGGGTCCAGGAGCATGAAAAAACCTGGGTAGGCACCAGGCTGAGGTGTAGGGTGCTTTCCGAGGCCTGAGGGCCCCTGAGGCTGAGGTTCCCCTGGGGAGAGGGTCCCCTACCTTCACCAGTGGTGTGGTCAGACCCAGAACTGTGGCTCTCCACCCGGCGCCAGTGGATGTCTGTGAGGTGGCCCGGGTGCCAGCCACATGCATCCCACTCAAAGTTACAGGTGACCTCTGGGGGCGGGCAGCAGCATCAGCACAATCCCCATCTGCAACCTCCCCAAGACCCGAGGAAGTAGGGGCTCCCGGGGCCCCTGGAGGTGGGCTGGGTGGCCCCTGCTGGGAGGGAGCAGGAGGGACCTCTGTCCTTTTCAGTGGTCACTGTGGGGCTGCAGTTCCTCATGGTCACATTGTCCACCCCAGCCCCCTGCTGGCCAGGGCCATCCAAGTCCACCAGGGCGACCAGTTCCAGCTGTAGGGGTGGAGGGGGAGGACTGTAAGTCAGGGCTGGCTCTTTGGAGACCCCCCTACCTGGGCTGCCCTCCTTACCTGGAAGGGCCTGCGGTGAGCCCCAAGAAAGACCTTGTCCACCGTCCAATCCCCAGAGCTGCCACCTGGGGCCTGCCACACCAGCTCCTGGGAGCCGCTCTCTACCACGGCTAGCGCCAGGAAGCCTGGTGAGAGGTCACAGGAGGGTGGGCCTTTGCAGACCCTCCCCACAGAGGCATCGTGGGCACTTCAGGCTGCGGGGAGACAGGGGACAGTACCTCGAGGGTGACTGTGGAAGTAGTAGGCCATGTGGAGCTCACAGTGGGGGCCAGAGGGGCCCAGGATGGGGGTGAGGGCCCGGGCCTCAGCCCTCCGCTGCCCCCAGGCCCTCTGCAGGGACAGGAAGTGCCCTGGAGGAGGGCAGGGGCTCAGAGCTGTTCCTTCCAGGGCACCCTCCCTGCTCAGGGCCCCTCCCCAGCATGGGGACCCCGAAGGCCTCACCTGCAGCAGCCCTGCCTGACCCCCTGCTCTCCTGGGCTGCCAGCCGCCCCCACTGCAGCTGCCCGATGCTGGTGTCCTCCCAGCCGCCGGCCACGGTGGACTCAAAATCTGTGGTGCCTGGAATAGAGCAGGGCTGGAGGGGTGGCCAGGCCTTGAGACTTCTGCCTTCCCAGGCATGGGCAGAGGCTGCTGCCTACCACACTGGCGCTCGTCCTCGCCCTGGGCGCAGTGGGGCTGGAAGTCACACAGCTGCTCCGGGGGCACACACAGGTCCCCGCAGGTCAGCTGCCCTGGCTCGCAGGAACCCCGCAGGCTGGACTGCTCGGGGCCGGGGGCCTCGGGCCAGGGCACAGGAGGCAGCGCTGCCTCTGTGGGGGGGGGTGGCAGTGGGATGGGGAGTTGTGGGAACCGTGCCTCTCCCAGCAGGTGGGCAGGCAGGGCGGGGCTTGGCAGGTCACCTGGGATGATCACGCAGTGGTCAGACAGGATAAGGTCGTCCAGCCCTACGACACCTCCAGGACCTGTCTCCCCACTCAGGAGGATCTGAGGGCAGGGGTGGAGGGTACTTGGGGGCACCCAGTCCCCCTCTGTCCTCCCCGGGGGATGTTCCTTGACCTCTGTCCCCCACCCCCGCTGGCCTGTGTCCCTCCCTGGAGGATGCTCCCTGGCCTGTGAAGACCCCCTGGCTCCTTCCCTGCCCTGGCAAAGCTCCCTAGATCCCGCCCCTCTGTGTCCCCTGCCACTGCCCAGCCAGCCTCACCCGGAAGGGGTGGGCACCCTGGACGTCCACGCGGTCTCGGACCCAGGCTGCTCCCAGCTCGCCATGGCGCTGCCGCAGCAGGACAAGGGTCTGGGGGGTGCCCGGCCCCTGCGTCTGCAGGAGCAGCTCCAGGCGGCTGTCCTCGGACCCATGCAGGTAGTAGTAGAAGATGAGCTGGAAGGGACCTTACTGGTCAGGGTGCCCTGCGGCACCTGGGCAGGCAGGTCCAAGAGCCCAGGTCCCCTCACCCATCTCACCGAGCAGTTGTGGGAGCCAGAGGCCTGGAGCTGGGGGCTGAGAAGGACAGCGGGGTTGCCAGGCTTGGCCGTGGAGACCAGAAAGGACCCTGGGGGAGAAAGCAGACATGGGCTCCTGTCCCTGGCTGTGGCCAGGTGGTCAGGGCAGTGGCTGGGATCCCTGTGGGCCTCACCCTGTGCACTGTTCCGGCTGTGGTCTCTGTGTGGCCAGCCAGGGCCCTTGGGGCCGCCAGTGCTGTGGTTCCAGGCCAGGCCCTCTGAGTGGTTCCACAGGCCCAGGCCTGTCTCAAAGTCAGTGGCTATGTGGTGGCCTAGGGTAGGGGCAGGGTTGTCAGGGCCACCATACAGGGCTTCCTTCAGCCATATGGCCCCAGTTCCAGGGTGGTGCCTGGCTACCCCACCTTCAGAAGGACCATGCCAAGTGTGCGCACTCCCGGATAAGCCCCCGGTGGTTTTTTGTTTTGTTTTGTTTTTTTGTGGTACTATAGATCGAACTGAGGCTTTCATATGGAACCTCGGCCCCAGCCCTTTTTTTAATTGTTTATGTTGAGACAGGGTCTCATTAAATTGCCCAGGCTAGGCAACCCTGCCTCACCCTCCCAGAGTGTGAGGATTACAGGCATGTGCCATCACGCTTGGCTGCCCTGGCATCCTTTGAAGGACCCTGGAGGTTGGGGCCTGGTCTCCCAGTCCCTCTCTGTCCCTGCCCACACTTGGGGACCGGCCTCACTGCAGGTGAGCGGATCCTCGTCAGAGCTGTCCCCACAGTTGTCCTCCCCATCGCACAGCTGGTGGGGCTCTATGCAGGCTGCATTCTTGCAGTGGTGGTGGCCCAGGGGGCAGGTGGCCTGGGGGGCTGGGAGAGGATGACTAGGTGAGGGGCCCAGGACTTGGAGCTGGGGAGCAGGCAGTGAGGCCCCTGATCTCACTCTCCAGGGCTGGGCTTGGTGACAGGGTGCCTTACTGGGAAGCCCACAGTCCCAGAACTCCACGTCATCCACGGCCACGGCGCCCCTGTGTGTGGCGTTTCGGGTGGCAGAGAAGGTCACCTGAAGCGAGCAGGTTCCTTAGGACCTTGGTCAGGACCCAGACCCTTCCTGTGCCCCTGATGCCAGGCAGCCCTGCTTACTCGGAAGTCGCCCTGGATGCGGCCAGTGGTCACTGCCAGCTCCCGCCAGCCGGGGCCCCAGGGTCCCGAACTCTGCCACAGGGTGAGCGTTTCCGCACTGTGGGTCAGCTCCAACTGCAACTCAGCCACATCTGCGGCATTTGGGGGGTCCCAGGGCGGTTTCAGCCCTGCAGTGTCCCCAAGGCTCTCTTCTGGGCCCCAGGTGCCCCCTTTTATTCCCCAGAGCTGCCCACCCTGGGTCTGGGGTCCCTGGTGCACACCTCTGGATGCTGCATGGTACCAGAGTCTCAGCTCACAGGCGGGGCCTGCCTCCCGCAGCATGGGAGAACGCAGGATGGCGACGGAGGCCTCCATCCCTCGGTGGGTTCCTACACCCATGTACCACCCTGAGGGGGAGGGCGGTCAGGAGACAGACAGAGGCCAAGGGGAGCAGAGGGAGCAGACAGAGGTGAGCAAACACCAGGCCTCACCCAGGTCAGTGCCGTGTGTGTGGTCAGCGTGAGCCACGGGTCCCTCGGGCTGTGCCCCTGCCCGGTCCCGGACCCAGCTGTAGCCTGAGGTGCTGATGTCCTGCCAGCCACAGGGGTCCTGCTCAAAGTCGCAGGTGAAGAGGGTGCCCAGGCCAGGCGAGGCCCCATTGTAACCTGGGAAAGTGAGGTGTCAAGGGCAGGCCCCAACCCAGGCCCTGCGGCCCCCACCGATCCCAACTCACCACACTGGGTCTCATCTGAGCAGTCCCTGCAATCGCACAGGAAGTTGCACTGTGCCTCGACAGGGCTCCTACAGGGCCCTGGGACCCAGGCTCTGCCCAGGGCCTGCGCTGCAGGCAAAGACAGCCAAGTAGGCCGTGCAGGGCAACCGGCTGTCCCACCGTCCCCAGGACTGGCTGGTTTTCCTGAGACTTCCACATCCAAGGAAACCCTTCAGACCTGAGCAACCCAGGACATTTGCAACAGACTTTGGGGCTCAGCAGTGTAGGGCAGGGCTTGGACCCACAAACAACTGCCATGGTGGCTCCATGTCAGGAGCAGGCAGACCCGGTTCCCAGGTTCCCAGCCCCTAGGAGGAGGGCATGCGTATGGGTGAGAACAGGGCCATGAGTGTGGGATACTCCCTGGGGACAGGGACTGGAGCATGTGGCTTCCAGGAGGGTGCCCCAAGGTGACTCATCAACTGTGAACCTGGCCTCACATCTAAGGGGCCAGAAGGCTCAGGGAGCGGGGTGGGTGTCCACCTACAGGCCCTCTCACCTAGGGCAGGAAGAGGAGGCTTAGCCAGACCATGTGTGGTCCCATGGGCTTTCCTGGATGTCCCCCTTGCAAGCTGCCCTTGTCCTCTGGAGAGGTCCGGCATCAGCCCTGGGACCCTGGGCGAGACCAGCCAACCTACCTGTGAGCAGGGCCAGCGCGGGCAGGAGGTGAGTGGGCAGTCGCATGGCAAGCTGGAGGGAGTGAGGCCCAGCGGCAGAGGCCTGCTAGGGACTTTGTCCAGGTGTCAGCCTGCAGTGGCCCCACTGACTTGCCTGACTGGAAGGGGCTCAGACCCTTTTGTACCTGCAGCCCCTTGGCTGGGCCTCACCCAGGATGGCCAGCCAAGAATCTGGCTGTAAAAGTGTCCCCAGAAGGGGCCTCAATCAGGCTTAGCTTCCACCTGCCTGCCTTCTTCTGACCAAAGTTCAGGCCACAGCCATTCTGTGTACCCTCGTCCCCACCCTCTCGTGTGGGAGGTGGCACTGGGCAGAGGCCAACACCAAGGGGCTTCAGCAGGGTCCCCCAAGTGGCGTGGGCCAGGGATCCCAAAAGCAGGGCTCTAGAGACAGCGTGGGGTGGCTGCTCTCATGCCCTTGGCTTAGCCCTGCCTGGTACAGAAGAGGGGCAAGACAGCCTGTCCCAGCGTGGCCTGGAGTTCTCTGTCTTGGGGACCAGGCACAGGCCCAACCCCCTGGAAGCCAGGCTGTAGGTCCCCACCTCATCATTCATTCATCCTTCAGAATCGTCCTGGGCAGCCATGTGCTGGATGCTCAGTGACAGGCACAGGGTCCCATAAGCCCAGAACTTCCAGGTCTCCAGTGCAGACCCAGTCAGAGAGGAAGAGCATGTCTACCACCAGACTCATCCAGGCAGACTTGCCAGGGTGACCCTGGCAAAGTGGGTCTCACAGCGCTCATCTGGACAGTGGCCTGGAGGATCTCCCCAAGGGCTTGTGTGAGGCGAAGGACACAGTGTTTCCCAGCTTTCCCTCAGCACCCACTGTCCCGGCACACCATGTTCCACCCATGTGGGAGGTGGGGTGGGGCAGAGGCCAAGACCCAGGGCCTCTGGAGGTCGAGAGAGAGAGGACCCTTGGACCAGGAGTGCCTTCCTGTTCAGTGTCCGTCAACAATCAGCGCCAGGACCTGATCCTGGAAGCCGGGGTTGTGGTCATGTCACATGTCTTTGGTTGGCAGACCACTGGAAACATGAGGGCCCCCAGGCTGGGCCTGTGGGCAGACTGACAGTGATAGCCAATGTCGCTGGCCAGGACAGTGGTCACCGGGAACCGTCCTGCTGGAACCCTGGGCCAAGCTCTGGGAGAGGGACACTTGTGGGCATCGCAGGCCTCAGCTGGCCATGAGGACCAGGCACAGACTTCTTTTTTGGGTGGAGGGTGCTGGGGATTGAACTCAGCCCCTTGTGCTTGCTGGGCAAGTGTTCTACCACTCAAGTTAAATCCCCAACCCCAAGGCACAGGCTTCTTGTGCAAGGCCTGGTGGGGCCTCCACCCAGATGTCCTCTGGGATAGCAGCATGTGGAGAAGCAATCAGGCCATAAATAGCAGCAGCCCAAGGGCCCCCTTATCAGACGCCAAGGGGCTGAGTGTGCACTGCCACTCCCTGGGGCCTCCCAAGGCAGAGGCAAAGGGGTTGCAGGTGATGAGGAGCCAAGGCACAGGGGGGTTCCAGGGACAGAGGAGCCAAGGCACATGGAAGAGCAGGCACAACAAGGCTTTTAATTCCCATGGGCCAGGCTGGCCTGGGCTCTGAAGACTGGCAGGGTGGCACATTAACAAGGGGAGCAGAAACAAATAGCCGGGCAGCCCCTCATGAGCAACCCTGGGCAGGCTGAGTCCTGTCTAAGCTGCTGGGCACTGGCCTCAGTAGCCGTCGTCTGCCCAGGTGACCTCGTAGTCAGGGTACTTAGCTTTGATCTTCTCAGTTGAGATGGAGTGCTGGGCACGACCATAGCCCTGGAGAGAGGACAGCACTAGTCCCACTTGGGTCTGAGCTGTGGGAGTCCCCAGAGCCCTACCAGGAGCAGGTGTGGGTAGGGGAGCAAAGCTACCATCCTGATTGTCCTGGGGACAGCCCCCTGCCTTGGGCTCCACAGGTGAGTCCTCAAGTGCCGGGTGTTTGTGAGGAAGACAGGTTGGAGCTAAAAGTGACCCTGGCACTGGCTGCCCCAAGGGCCTGGGGCGGAGAGCTGATACACAGAGGCCTGCCAGGCCTTGGAGTCCAGCCCGAGGCAGCTGTAGTGCCTCTCGGGTAGTGTGAGAAGCTGCGGCCAAGTGAGGATTGTGCGGCTGAGATAGGAACACCCCAGACGGCAGGCCAGGGTGCTGGGGGCTCAGAGGCAGCTATGTAGCCAGAACCAGGGCCAAAAGCCTGCCTGGCTGGGCTCACCATGGAGTAGCCATACACGTGGATCTTCCTGTCCTGGCTCTGGTGGGAGATGCGGCCGCCGCCCAAGCACTCGCAGTCATAGCCCTTCTTCTGCAGCTCGCCCGACACTTTGTCATAGATGTCCGCTGGGATGGGGACAGCAGCCTCAGGACAAGCCCCCCCGCCCTCCGAGGCCGCGGGATAAACTCTGGGCGTGGGGTCGGAAGCCGCTTCCCCGCTGGAGAGGACACCCCCGTGGCCAGGAACGAGAAGGGAAGTGTCAGGCCCTGCGGCTGGCCGGATTCTCCAGGCCGGCGTGGCTGGCACAAGAGGGGACACCAGGACCCGTCCCCGTCTCCCCGGCACGCTCCCGGGTCCTTCCAACTTAGCCTTCAGCCCCGCCCCCGCCCGTCCGTCGCCCCGCCCCTCGCCGCCTCGCCCCGCCTCACCGTGGTACTCGGCCCACTTGTAGCCGCGCACGATTTCCTTACACTCCCCAGCCGGGGCCCCGGAGGGCGACGCCGGGTGGACGCGAATCAGCACATACTTGAAGACTCCCTCCGGGTCGATGTCCACATCAGGAATCTGTGCCAGGTCCGCCGCCGCCATGTTCCCGGAGCGCCCGGTCCGTAGGTCCCGCGGCCCCTCTCCCCTCGCGGCCCGCGACTGTCAGGCCGAGACGAGCTGCGACAGCCGCGGCCAATCTCGAGGGCCGATGCTGCCGAGTCCTCCGCCAATCGCACCGCCGGCCTGAGACGCGGATTGGCCAATCGCAATCTACTTCCTTGAAGCTTTGGGATCACGCCGTTCCACTTAAAGGGACCGTGGACTGGGACTGGGAGATGATTAAAAGCGGCCGGCATAAAAGTTCTTTTCCCATGGGGTCCGGAGCAGCACGGCTGGGACTGGGCAGTCAGGTGACCCGCGATCAGGACGGGGCAGGAGGTCCTAAGGACCCGTGCCGGTCGCGCCACCCCCATTCCCCGTCCGAGGGCATCCTTCACCGACACCACCCCCATCCCAGGACCTTTGTCTCCGTCCCCTACGAACCCCCGCGCCCGAGGGCCTTCCTCCCCGAACCCCACCTCACTTCCGAAGGCCTCGATCCCCGACCCCCTAAGAAAGAGACAGCAGCTCCTACATTCAAGTTCTATTTTACTTGGTTGGAAAGCGCTCGCGCCCGAGCAGTGACCTCGGTCTCAGGCGATCCTGCGGGACCTCCGGCGCGGCCTAGAGATGCAGCTCGGGGGTAGGGGCGTGCGGCAAGGGCCGCAAGTGGGGCTCCGCTGCGTGCAAACTCGCGGGCGGGCGCAGGCGGAGCAGGAGGGAGCGGGACCACAGCTTCTCCACTCGCTACCTCCTCCCCAGGGTCCGAAGGGGCTGGGACGGGGCGGGGGACTTTCGCAGCGCCTGGCCTCGCCCCTCTCCCTGTCACGTGGCTTCTGGACGCCCGGGGGGGGGGTGGGCCAAGGTGCACGGGGTTGGGTAGGGACACCCTTTCCCCCAGCGTGAGCTCCTAATAGCGCACCAGGCTGGCGCCCCAGCACGCAGCACAGGGGCACAGGGTGCAGCCAGGGCGAGGGCGTGGGGACCAGGGTGCAGTCAAAGGCTATGACTCTGGGCAGGTCACGTGCTCCTTGGGCGGTCCTGGGCCCTGGCACATGCCCCCACCTTGCTCATATCCCTGCCCCGGGTCATCTCAGGCCAGCAGGTGGATGCGGCTTCCAGGACCTCTGCACTCCCCTCCGCCCCGCGTGGGTCCCTCCGCTGCAAGGCTTCCAGCCACTCTGAGAGAGATGGGCCTGCGTGGTCACACGGCCCCATTCTGCCCTGGCATTTGTCTAGGACTGCCTTGTTGGTATGGTTAGGCGCTCTGACTCTCACCCAGACAGAATTTGGCTCTGGCGGGCACCCCCAGTTCTCGAGCTGTGCTTCCCCTGCCAGGTCCCCCTGTGGCTGGAAACTTCTGAGTATACCAATCGGCCCGGTAGGGCCCAGCCCAGGGCAGCTGAGGAATTTATGGATTTCTCTCTGGACACAAGGAGCAAGCAGGCTACCCAGAGTGCTCTCGGCTTTCCAGGAGGAAGGCCTCGGATTGGGACGCACTCCGACAGGAGGTGGGCTGGGGGTGTGCTTAAAGTGACACTAGGCTTTGGTCAGCGCCGGCTCCTGGACCTGGGGGAGGGGGGCTCAGGTTTCGGAGGCTCTGGAGTCCTGCGATGCGACGGTCCGGAATCGAATTTGTGCGGCTAGGCTCCTGTACGGCGACCTTTCGCGTGAAGGCGGAGCCCGACGGTCCTCAGGCCCACCCCGCCTCCCAGCGGGGAGCACCGAGGGCGAGGACCGGCCTGTAGGGACCTGAGGGCAGCTGGAGGCGGACAGTCTCCAGAGGGCTGGACCGGTGGGCGGCGGGGAGAAGGCTCATGGGGATGAGCGGAGGACTTGGGGACCTGGCGTGGCTGAAAGTGCAGGATGGGCAGGGCTGGGATTGTGGGTTGGGGTTTGAGTGGTCGGAGAAGCAGGGGCACGGCTCACATGATGTCGTCCAGCAGGTTGGCGCTGGCCACCCAGTCGAGCGCGCGTGGCTCGGATGCGGCCATGATCATGCACATGAACGGGCGGCCGGTGCGCCGGTCCGTGGGGTAGATGGTGGTGGGTGTGAAGCGCCGGTTGGCCTCGACGAACTCACAGAGCTGCTCATAGACGCGGGGGAACTCATGGCGCAGGAAGACACCACGCAGCCTTAGCTCGCGCTGGATGTGGATGAATGCTACCTCGCGCGCGCGCCGGCCCGCCTCGCCCTCCTGGTCCAGGCCTGCGGTGCCTGGCGGCGGCGTCAGAATCAACGTCTCCATGTCTGGCTCGCGGGTGCGCGCGGGGGTTGGCCGCGCCGGGCTGCCGGCTGCCAGTGCCACCTTGGCGAACTTGCGCACCGTGGGACCGGGGCTGCGCGGTGCGGGTGCGGGCTGGGAGGCCCCGGCGCCGGGGCCCACGGCCACCGACACGCTAAGCAGGAAGCACTCGGCCGGCTCGTAGAGCCGCCCGGCGGCCGCCAGCTCCCTAGCATAGCTGCCCAGCGGCGCCGCGTGTGTTGCCAACTCGCGCAGCGACAGGTAGGTGGGCGACAACAGCAGACCCTCGAGGCCGAAGCGCAGGAAGTTGTCGGCGGAGCCCGGGCTCGGGAAGCCCAGGAAGAGCACGCCACGGCCGCGCGACAGGAAGCCCACGCGCGCGATGCGCGAGAAGGCTCGGTGCACCGGGCCGCTGTCGCGGCAGAACTGCAGCACGTGGCGGCACACGCTGCCCACGCGGCCGTACACGCAGCGCGCCTTGTGTGCGTCCCAGTCCTCGCGGCGGCACAGGCGTGAGCAGTAGTAGGTGTAGCAGCTGTGGCACGACTTGAAGTAGAGACAGGCATTGAACATGGTCTCTGTGCGCCGGCAGCGGGCGTTCGAGCAGGTCATCAGGTCGTCCTCGTCGGCGCTGGGTTCCGGAGACGCGTCGGCCGCCTCCCCCTGGCCCGCGGGCTCCTCGGCACTGCCGGCTGACGCAGGGGGCGAGCGCGGCAGTACCAGCGCCGGGGCCCCAGGACCCGCGGGCCGCGAGTCCAGCAGGGTGCGGCGCAGCGGGCGGCCCAGGCCGTCGGGCACGGGCTCCGGAGCTTGGCCCGCTGCGGGCCGGGAGTCGATGACCAGGTCGGTGATGAGCTCGTCCAGCTGCTCTAGGCTGCGCTGCCGGCCAGAGGCGGGCTCAGGCGCGACGGGAGCGGGTGGGCGCGCACGGCCCCCGTGCAGGTCCCAGCCTCTGGTGGCTGGGCGCTCTGCGGCGCGCAGGTCGTTATCGGTGATGGTGATCTCGGGTGTCACGTACCAGTTGCGGCCCAGGCCCTCCCCGGCGCGGCCCTTCTCCGACAGCGACGTTTCGGACAGCGAGAGCGCCGCGTAGCGCCTGGGCGAGGTGGAGAGGTTCACCACGACCGGAGGGCGTCGGCCTTCAGGAGATGCGCCCCGCGGCTCCCGCACCTCTCGCGCCAGCAGATTCTCATAGCTGTGGCCGCGGCCCAAAGGGTCTTCGCGGCGAGGCCCGGGCGCCAGGATATTGTCCCAGGAGCGCGAGTAGTGGCGACTGTCGGCGGCCAGGCGGGGCGGGCTGGTGCCGGTGCCACCGTGCCACGATGCCAGCAGCGGGCCGGGCGCGGGAGGAGGCGCTACCTGCAGCGTGCGGTACGGCCGCGGGCCCCAGTCGGCCCAGGCCGGGGTGCTGCGCGGGTGCGGGTAGGTCCGAGCCAGGACGTCACGCTCGCGGTACCTCCCGAAGTCCTCGGTGTAGAAGGGGCGGGTGGTGGGACGCGCCCGGGGGTCCTCGGGGACGTAGCGGGGACCGAAGGGCAGGCCGTAGGCTCTGGGGGCCTCCGCGTAGTAGGAGCGGGAGGGCGGCTCCTGGATCGGGAAGGTTCGAACTTCCCCCGCATAATAGCCGCCCCCGCGCCGCGGACTGGGCCCCAGAGGCTCCTCGGCTGGGTAGGGCCGGGTACAGTAGCCCTCGAAGGGGGGAGCCGGGCTGCCCGCAAAGCCTCTCCCGAAGCCCTCGGGCTCCTCGGTGTAGAAGAACTGGGTGGGGCCCGGGGGCGCGGCGAAGAGCTGACTGCGGCGTTCCGGGTAGTCCCTGGGCCCTGGCAGCGGCCCGTCGCTGTACAGCGCGCGGAGGTCCGCACAGTACGAGTCAGTGGGGGTGGGGGTGCGCGACAGCGCCACGTGGCGGGGCCCGGGCACCGTCAGGCCGTGGATTTGCGGAGCGGCGCGGGGCCAGGGCGACGCCTCGGTGGGTCCGCAAGGCCGCGCCCCCCGAGCCGCGTGCTGCAACACTGCGTCGTCTGGCTTGATATCCAGGCGGCAACGGACGTGGGGTGCGGGCCCCGCGGACGGCTCGGGAGGCGCGCAGCGACCAGGGGCGGCGCACAGGGGCGCAATTCGGCCGGGGCCGCCCCGCTGCGGCTGCAACTTGATGGGGTGTAGCTCGTTGGCGAGTGCGCGCAGCGCAGGGTACGCAGGCTCCCGGCGCGGCGAACCCTCGGCCCGTGCCGCGCGCTGGGCATCCCGCGCGCGGCGCTGCAGCACGGGCGGCGAGGCGGGTGCGGGTGCCAGGCTCGGGGACACGCGGGGTGCGCTCTTGGAGCGCGCGCGGCGCCGCGACTCGCCGTCACGGAGCCGGGGGCGCTGCGGGGCGGGCTCCGAGGGCGGTGCCTCGGGCCGGGTCTCCATGGCCGGTGCGTCCAGCGCCTCCAAGAAGTCGAAGCTGCGGCAGTGGCGCTTGTTGAAGGGCGCGGGCGCAGCGGGCCGGGCCACGGGGCGCTCACATGGTTGGCGTCTGGACGCTGGCCCCGGGGCCGCCACTTTGATGTCCTGGTACACGGTCGACACCAGCAAATCCGGCGGGTCCGTGCGGGTCATCTTAAAAGGTGTCCCCAGGCTGGCGGTTCCAGTCACTCGGCCTTTCGGGGCTCTTGTCCTGGGGGGGGAGACGCGGGTCAGGGTCCCCAAATCCAGGTCTCTTCCCCTCCCCACCCTGGCTGGCCCCGGGCGTGCCTACCTGGGGCGATGGTGGTGGAGCAGCTCTGGCTGCAGGCCTTGGCAGTGGCTACCGGTGTCCGGTCCATGCCGTCAAAGTCAGAGGTACTGCAGGAGAAAACTAGCTGACCCCCAACGGGGCCAGGCAGAAGGGTTAGCCTTCTTTGGTTCCTGGCTTGTGCACTCATTCCCCACACTGGGAGGATCACCTTTTCTGGCAGGCGAGGGGTGGGCGGGTGTAGGCTGGGTGTGGTTTTAGGTAGGACTGCTGCCCTCTGGTGCCCGCAGCTGGAAAGAGGGGGCTCTTTTCAGCCTTTTCTTGTTTTGTTTTGTTTTGTTTTTTTGGTGCTGGGGATCGAACTCCTTTCGGGCCTTGTGCTTGTAAGGCTCCAGGCCTTGTGCTTGCAAGGCAAGCACTCTAACCACCAGGCTAAATCCCCAGCCCTCTTTTTAGCCTTATGTAGATGCATTTGATACTGGGATTGGTTCTACAAGATGCCTATGACTGCCGCCCCCTCCCAGTGCCCCTGGGGAGTAACTGCGTTGGCAGTACAGTCTGAGAGAGGCTGTGGGCTCCACCTGCCTGCTGACTGGCTCAGCACAGTCCCCTCTCCTAGTGCTTCAGGGGCCCTTGCATTTGGGACAGTGGGTGTGTCCTAGCTGAGTCCCAACTCCCACGTGACCCAGACCAGGAAGATGTCTCGAAAGAGCACTCCTGGGTCTTCAAGCTCCCTCCCCTTTGCAGAAGCCTTCCCTGACCCTGGCTACCGTGGTGGTGGGGAGGGGTTTGAAAACTACCTACCTCATCCGGAAGACTGTGGAGCAGCCCCCACCAGCTGTGCATGATGCACTCAGATACCCCGCAGCATGTGCGTGGCTGTGGGAGCCAGTGTGGGTTGCAGGATGCAGGATTGTGCAGGGCTGTGTGAGCCACAAGCTCATGGCACCCCTCTTCCCTGATCTGTGAGCTCTAGAGCAATGGAGCTAGAGCACCAGGCCAGGAAGCTGCCAGCCTGGGAGGGGGGCAGTGGGGGGGGCAGGTGGGAGGTGGGAAAAGCTCCCAGGAGATCCCTCCCCTCTGTAGCTCTGGAAGCTCCATGGAAACCTGCGGTTCTTCAGCCCCCGGCTGCGGGCTGGGCTGGATCCAGGCTCACGTTCATATTTGGGCCACCAGTGCCCCTGCAGTCTCCAGGGCCTGGAGCTGGCTGGGGAGGGGTTCAGAAGGTCGTGGTGGCAGCCCCCCTCCCACCCAGCACCCACTCTGGGGTGTCTGCTCCAGGATATGCTGGGGAAACAGAGCCTAGATGTGTCCTCACCTGACAGGACTGTAGGGTCAGCCCTCAGTGTCCCAGGTATACTGGGGCTTCCTGGAGGCACGGCTGTTTTTTGGGGTCATGGCCACTAATTCCAGTCTGTGTCCGCATCTCAGCCTCCCACACACTCCCTCTGGATCCTCTTTCCTTCCAAACTCAAGGCCAGGCTGGAATTTGGGCTGATGACAGGGGGTGAGGCTCCGCCCCAGGGAGGTGACGGCCAGTTTTGGCGCAGTGGCTACCAGAAGCTGCACTCTTGACACCCCTCCGTATGGGGCGGGGGTGGGGTGAGCTGCCCTGGGACCCCAGGTCTTCCGGAGCTCACACGGATGGCTGCATAGTCCTCCCCTCCTCACAGCCCTGCCCTGGCCTGTCGGGAGCGGCCATCGAGAGGACTGGCCTGAATTGCTTGGGGGCGGGGACTCCCCATCCTTTCGGCAGCCCCTGGCCATGAAAACAGCACGCCGAGTCATTCACCCCCCTCCCACGCCTCACCCCTCTTACCTGGCCGTTGCTCCACCTGCCAGACTCTGGGTGGGCTGCACAAGCCCAAGCCAGCTCAGCCGGCTCCACCAGGTCCGGGGCACCGCTGCGTTCCCAGCACCGGCAGAAGCTTCCAGGCAGCAGCGCTGGTCCTGGCCTGGCTGCTCAGTGCTGCCTCCAATGGCGGCCAATGGCGTGGCACTTAAAGGGGCCGCACGTGGTGGGGGCCGTAGGGGACCAAGGACAGACTGCTTGCTCTAGGCGGGCTGTAATTTGGGGCTGTGTTGAGCACAGGGTGATGAGTTCCTCCAGCATCCCCAAAGTACGAATCTCAGAGGCTGAACAAGGGGCCAGTGCCCTGGGAGAAGTCTGCCATAAGGCCAGCCCTGCTTGCAGGACACCTGTCCCATCAGGTGGTGGCCAGGCAGGGCCTCTGGTAGGGTGCTGGAAGAGCTGCAAGCCCAGCAGGGCTGCAGAGCCTGGACAGGGCTCCCAGAATACCTGCCTCCGGTTGGCCCAGGTCGGAGGAGCAGATGGGCGACTCCACCCTGTTGCCTTCCGGCCGGGCACTCTGTGCTTTGGAGCCAGAGATGCCAAGATCTCGGCAGGTACTGGGGGCCAGATGGCTGGCTCAGAACACAGCAAGGCCTTCGGCCTCTGTCCAGGTCAGAGCAGCCACCACTGCGCACACCCCACTGAGCAAGTCGCTGTGAGACGCACGCTTAGGCTGCAGGGTGATGTTCCTACCCAGTCCCGCCCCCAGGCACTGAGCCTTGAGACATCCTCAGCCCTTTAGTGCAGACTGGTGGCCCCCACTGTGTACTGCTAAGACCCCACCACTGCTGCTGTGTGGACCCCCTACCAGGGATCCCTCCAGCCAGGGGCTACAGGGTCAGACAAGGCGTCAGCGGTGCCTCCGGGGCACAAGGCTCCCCAACAGGAACGTGAGGACTTTGAGGAGCCCACCCCACCCCCAGCTGTTGCTGCAGCCCCTGGAAGGTTTTCATGGCAACGGGGCTGTGGTGGGTGAGGCTGCACAGGGGAGTTGCCTGTCTGTCCCCCAGGCCTGGGGCCCTGGAGTCCTGGGTGTAGCTGTGCAGCACTGGCCTAGGGCTTGCCCAGGGTGGTGGCTGTGCAGGTGCAGCCTGGGTGGCACAGGGCATAAACCAGGGCCTAAGCTGGGGCACTAGCCGCGAAGCACTCAGCCCACTTTTGGCCAGCATCACTGGGTGCCCCAGAGGGCACCTGGGCAAACTGGGCAGTGGTCAGTCCCACCCCAAGTGGCCAGTCCCACCCCAAGTGGCCCGTCCCACCCCAGGTGGCCCAGGGGGCTGAGGACAGCAAGAAGAGACACACACAGCAGTAAAACCCGAGAGCTTTATGGTGGAGTGGTGTCGAGGAGGCGCCTCTTGCCCAACCCCGTTCCCAGGAGAGGCTGCGGCTGCTGCTCTGCTGCTGTCAGCCTCACCTGGCATGGGGCCTAGATGCCCTGCAGCGCAGGGGCTGCCTCACCCTCTGTGTGAGCAGGACCACAAAGCCCAAGCCTGGTGGCAGAAGCACAGCCCACAGCATGCTGTGGCCCCACACAGCTCGGGAGGGCAAGCAGGGGCAGGCAGGTGGCGGAAATCTGAGAAGCCGGGCAGCCCCACACCCTGCCTCTGTAAATGACCCTCATGGGTCCTTCCTCGGCCTGTGACATCCCTGAGAAACGCCGGGGGCTGGCTGTGGCCCTGCCTGGAGAAGGCCAGGCCATCCACCCAAACAGCTGCAGTCCCACTATCCCCTTCCTCCCTGCACAGCAGGCTCATGCTGGCCTGAGGCCCAGCACCTGCAGCACCCAGCCCAGGGCCTCCTCCAGCAAGGACTTGAGTGCAAGACAGACCAGGCCACGGGTGCAGGAGGTGGTGGGGTGAGGGAGGTGGCAGGGTGGTCCCAGGGCTGTGTGCAGGTGGCAGCCACATCAGTCCCTCAGGGAGGTCAGGCGGGCAGGCCTAGAGCTCCTCATAGTCCCCGCCCCCTGGGTGGCGGCCAGTGGGGGCCCCGCCCCCCAGGAAGGCCTCCAGCTCATCGGCGGCCTTCTGCTCTTTGCTGCGGGGTGTCTTCCGCTTCCTCCGCCGCTCCTCCTTGCCTTCGTCCTTGTCCTTGCTCTTCTTGTGTTTGCTCTTCTTCTTTGCAGCCTTTTCTTCCTCCTGGGAAGGGACCTGAAAGTCAACAGGGCCCCCAAGACATAGGCGCCCACTCCCAGACCCCATACTGCCCAGTACCTCTTTGCCTTTCTCCTTCTTCTTCTTCTTCTTCTTCTCCTTGGAGGGTGGCTTGCCATCCTTCTCTGTGCAGGAAAGACAACCCTCAGCTCCCTGTGCTGCCTGTGGCTTGACACCCTGGGCAGAGGGCCCCTTCCTGGCCAGGCCTGGCACAAGGTGGCCTGGGGTTCCCAAGTGCTCCCACACTGCGTGCTCTGCACAGCCTGGGAGGCATTCATTCCTCTCCTCGTGGGGCTGAGGACCTGCTGGCCAGGGCAGAGGCGCACGCCCATCTTCTGGGCAGTGGAGGGACCAAGTGGACAGTGCAGCACTGGGGCCAGAATGTGAGCCAGGTGAAACCACCGGCTCCCAGGTATAGATGGCACCAGCTTCACCCATACGTGGGCAAAATCCCCAAGAGCCCTGTGGGCCGGCCACTGGCTCCTCTGCAGGCTCTGGCTGTCACCCTGCTCCTGGCCCAAAGGCATGTGGCACCTAAAAGCCCAGGCATTGGCAAAGCAGCTGGCACAGCATGCTGGATCTCACTGGCCCCAATTCTCAGGGCCACAGGGACCCCAAAATGGGTGGGAAGACTCCCCCAAAGACCAAGAGGCCTGCTCGCCCTGGCCCTAGACAGCTGTGTGGCCATGCTGCAGATGCTGGGCTTGGGTACATGGGCGTCACAGTCCTGGGCAAAGTGAGATGGTGTGGTGCAAAGCCCTACTCTGAAGACCCCGTAGCCAGCAGCTAGCCTGAGGGGGACAGCCCACCTTCATCACTGCTGTCCTTGGGGCCCGGCTCTTCTAGCCCCAGCCCGAAGAGATCTGAGTCATTCTTCAGTTTGAAGGAGGCGACAGGGGGCCGGGGGGTTGGGGGTGGCTGGACGGGCCTGGTGTCGTCGTCACTCACGTCGGAGGGGTCCTCTCTCACGGGGAACTCATCCTAGTACAGGAGCAGCTGGTGGGGCTACTGTCCCTTCCCTTCCCAGCCCATGGGCCCCAGAAGCAAGGTGGTGAGCCCTCTCAGGGGCCCCAAGCCCAACCAGTAAGGCCTGTGTGGACTGTGGGACTCGCCATTCCCACTCATCTGCCTCTCCTCTGGTCCCACCCAGGCCCTCCACCTGGGGGCAGGACAGGCAGCCTGTCCTTACCACTCTGCGCTGTGCATCTGACTCCTCGCTCTCGAAGTCTGGGTCATCCATGACGAAGGACAGCATCTGCGCGGCAATGGGCCCCTCGGGGTCACTCTCTGATGACGAGGCCAGCTCCTCCTTTCCCTCTGCAGGTCTTCTTGAGGAGCCTTCCTCGGGGGGTGGGGTGCTGTCAGGCTGTGCGGACCCTGCGACCAGCCAGGGGTGCGCGGTGGCTTGAGTGGGTGGTGCCTTCTTCTGTGGCCCCGTGGCCTTGGTGGAAAACCTTGGTGACAAGGACAGACTGGCTCCTGGGCTGTCCGGATGCCCTTCCCTGCTGTGCCTGAGGGCCCCACGCATACCGTTTTGTCTCTGGCTCCACGCACTGCAGGGGAGCTGGGGCAGCCACGTTGGGGTGACTGGCCACCTCCTCGGCCTCCTCCTCACTCGAGAGACTGACATTTTTGCTGGGGACAGGGCCTGAGGGCAGCGAGGGCCTGCTGCAAGGCTGGTCCTCAAGGTCCACATCATCCTGGAGACCTGCCACCATCGGGTTCCCACCCAGGGTCTCCCCGTCGCTGCAGAGAAGAGCAAGGGGATCAGGGACAGGAGGGGCTGGGTACTGATGTCCCCGTCCTAGTGCCTGTCTGGCAGGGAGACCTCCTGTCTGGCCATCTTGGGAACTGGGCAGAGCTGGGGTGGGGAGAAGGAAGTGGCACCAACAGTGGTGCCCTCTGCTGCCAGGAGGGTGGCTAGATGGAGAGGACCCTGCTCGAGGTTAGGGCTCCTGGGCACCAGACTGGCATTTCTGAACTAGAAGCCCTTGTTCCACAGATGTGGTGACACAGTGGGTGCTAACAGCCGCTCGGATGGAATCCCCAGAGCAGGAGCAGCATCCGAACAGGGCTGGTGCTGGAGGCCAGACCCAGGAGGAAGGCACAGCTCTCTGCCCACCTCTGCAGGGGAGCTGGTGCCCTGTCCCCGACAGGACCCAGGCGGCCTCATCCACAAGCTCCACAAGGCCAGGCCCAGGATGTGCCCCTATCAGGACAAGTGCTGAGCCCCCTCACCCCCAGGCTGTCGCTGGAGGACACCAGTCTCAATGTCCTTCTTTAGTTGGCTGTGGCCAAACCCTCCCTGTCCAGGTCTGGGCTGAGCACGGGGTGGCTGTGGTGCAGCTGGTAGTCTGGGGTCTGGGCAGTCTCTGCAAGCTGGCTTGAGCCCTCCCCTAAGGCCCTGCAGTCACAACTCTGCTCTGCCCTCACTCACAGGAGTGTTGTGAGGGACGAGGTTGCCTGGCCTCCAGCACAGGCCCACCGGCCTGTCCTCACCTGTCACTGTCCTGTTGGGGGACCCTGGCTCCAACCTTCTTCTTTTCCTTAGGGGGAACAGCATCTTCCAGGAAGCTTCGGTCAAGGCCATCTTCAGGAATAAAGTCCTCCACGTTCTGGACCCTTGCTGGTGCCTCTGCTGCTGGGGCTGGCTCTGTGGACAGCAGGTGCCTGTCCTCCTCATGTGGCACCCAGCCCCTCTGTGTGCCCCCGTCCTCTGCCAGGCCCACCCCAAGGCTGTGCCTACAGGTGGGTCCCATGCTCTGCTCCTGGGAGAAGAGGGGGGCCATGCTAGGGAAACAGGGCCCACAGCCCCTGTGAGGTGCAGGGCTGCCCTGCATCCCCTGCTTGAGGGCTGCTCCTGGGCCTACCTGAGGGTGGAGGGGGTGCGTCCACCGCTGGGGAGGTCCCGAACAGCCGGGAGATGATGCTGCGCCGCTGCGGTGGAGGTGGGATAGGGGCCTGGGGGTGCATAGCGGGTGGTAGGGCCTCCACGGTGGGCGCAGGGGAGGAGGATGGTGCTGGGAGGCAGGCTGAGGAGGTGCCAAGGGGCAGCTGGGGAGTGGGCTGGGGTGTGCTGGGGCTGGAGCTCCCTGTGGAGATGGTGCTTGGGGGCACAATCGGCGACTGGGAGCCTGAGGAGGGGCTCTGCCCATTAGCAGCCAGCGGGGATGTGTGGCCGCGGCTGCGGGCCTCCATCATCTCCAGGAAGCTGCAGAGGGTGGAAGGAAAGGGGAGTGATGGCCCTTGGGTGCTGGGGTGTCAGATCCGACCACTCTGGGAGCTGGGCCTCCCCTAGGTAAAAGGAGCCCCACTTAGATGTTAACCCACTTGTTCCACACCAGTTTCTCTAAGTAAATGTCTTACCAGTGTGTGTTGCTAAGAAACCTCCATAGAAGAGCATGGAGGTCTGCGGGTCCCAGCAGGGGGCGCCCGTCTCACAGGGATGGGATGGGCTGCAGAACCTAGCTGCTCGGCCAGGAGATATCTGGCTGAGTCCTCCCCCTTGCCTGGCTCATGGCTATAAACCCTCCCAGGACAGACAGCACCTACCCTCCCCTTCCCTAGGCCCAGGGCCCTGTGGCTCACGCACATGCTGTAGTTCTGGTCCTCAGTCTCTTGTTGCACTGACAGCTCCTCCAGCGTGGCATCGATGTCCAGCTGGTTGGTCTCAAGTTGGCGCAGAAGCGTCTCCCGCTAGAGGAAGTGGGCATCACTGAGCAGCATCCCCTCTCCTCTCTGCAGTGTCCCCCTCACAGGACCTGAGACACGTGGGGCCCGGCTGCCTGCAGCCACCCCGTGTGTGGGGAGGCCAGAGCTGGTCAGGCAGGCTGCACCCCAGGGAGCTGTCCTCTGGCTTCCACAACATGCCATGGTGCTTATACAGCCCCAGACAGAGCTGCCACTGTACTCGGCTGGGAAGCAGTGCCTCCTGCTGCCTCGTGAGCACCGGTGTGGGTACAGCTTCCTCCTGGGCAGGGCTGGCTCCTGCACGTTCCCACACACCCACGTGGGCAAATGTACCATGTCCCTGCAGAGCTGAGTACTCTACCACACAGCCTGACACAGGCCACCAGGGGGATTCCAGGCCCCTGCTTGGCTGGAGAACACGGCACAAACTACACGGGAAAAGCAAGAGCAGCCACGGACTGGAAGAGACCAGCAGCCCAGGTCTGCTCAGCTCTGCTGCCATCCACTGCGATATGGCAGGCTTCCTAGCCTCAGCTGTGCCCTGGAGTTTGCCTGCGCTCAGGATCCACAGAGCCCCACTACGCTGCACACTACAGGTCTTGCTTCTGGAGAGAAGAGGGCTCCGGCGCTAGGATCCACAGCACAGCTGGAGGCCAGAGAACAGGAGCAGGCCAGGGTTGTCCAGATGGTGTCCACCTTATGGCATGGTGTCCTGCGAAGGGTCAGAGGCTGCAGGTTCTAGCATGCAGCCCTGCCCTGGCAGGCTGCACCCCACAGTGGGAGCCAGAAGGACCCCAGAAGCTCCTGGGGTTTGGCGCCTACCTTGTCACATGAGGCTCCTATGTGCTAGGCCTGTGCTACAAGGTAACAGAGGTCCAGACCTAAACCATCTCCAGCTGCAGTTCTGGCCTAGAAGAGCCAAGGCTACAACCCCAGAGCAAGAGGGTGACAGCTCACACTGGTGGGGTCTGGGGATGTCTGTCTGGGCGAAGCCTTGGGTTAGCTACGAAACCGTACTGGGTCCTGGGTTTTGACACTGTGGAAGCATTGTGGAAATGGGACGTGGTACAGCAAATGAGTGCCTCTGGCAGGAGCCCCCTGATCCTGCCCCTTGGTGACCTCCATGTCTATGTGTACATTTGGTGAGGGGCTCCACATATAGGGTAAGACTGGGTGACTCTTAAGGACACCCCACTGGGGCCGTCTGCTGCTCCCTATGCCAGCACCAGCCCTCAGATCCCAGCGGATGGTGGGTACACTCAGGGCTGGGCTCCCCACCACTCTTGGGGGAGGACCCACCTGCAGCTGCAGGAACGGGATGTTGAAGAACTTATGCAGGTACTTCAGGCCAAAGCTGTTCTTCATGGAAGACTCTGCGTAGCGGAAATAGGAGGATCCTGGAGGTCTGTTCTCAGGAAGAGAAAGGTGTGAGAAAGGCTATCAGTGGGCGGGAGCCTAGGACCAGGCTGGGCCCAAATCTGTCTGCCCACCTTGCCTCCTTCCTGCAGTAGGGCCCTGCCAAGCTCTGAGTTGCTTCCACTGCTGGCCCTTCCCGGTGGCCTGAGGAACCGGACAGGAGCCAGGCAGCCTCCATGGTCCTGGTACCTCATCCTAGCTTACACCTCATGCTTTGCCTCAGGGCCAGCATGTCACTGCCTCTCCAACGAGGCTGGGACTGTACCTTGGCTGCCTCAGTGTCCCTCCCCAGCACCACCAAGCACACATGGGTGCGGGAGCAAGCCGGTGACACCCACCTGTCCAAGTGGTCAATGAAGTGACGCACGTCATCTGGCAGGATGACACGGTGCTCGCCCATGTCTCGGTAGTTGCCCAGCACGCATACCGGCACATGGGTTGGCACTTTGGGAAGCTCTCGGAGGACGTAGTTGAAGGTCCTAGGGTAGAGATGAGTCTCAGCTGTGCAGGGGGCTGCACAGGAGGCTGAGCACACACCTGCAACTCTGCCTGCTTCCTCTCCTAGAGGATGTACCTCCTTGCACCCCAGGTCCAGGTACCTCACGCCCTACCTTTCCCTAGGGTACCACTTTTTGGCTGCTTCCAGCATCACCCTCTAACGACTGCATCCTGGGGCGACTTGTCCCCTGGCTTGTGCACCAAGGCCAATGCCTTGAGGTGGCCTGGCTCTGCTCCTGCTGTGCACCAAGGCCAGTGCTGTGGTTCCTCAGCTCCTCCTGCACCGTGCTCTCGGCTCCCAGATGCCATCACTGGGTGTTCCTGCTGCAGGTGGATGAGAGGTCATCTGCCCAGATGGTTTGGAGGGTGATGGGCGGGTCCTCCAGGGGACAATCTGCACCTTGCCCTGCTTCATGGTTGCTCTCAGTGCTTTCCAGGTGGCTTGTGAAGGTATAATCAGTCGTGAGTGTGGCTGTGCTTCTTCCATCAAGAGAAACCAGTGAAAGCAGTCTGTGGCTATAGTGGCCTCTGTCCTCTTTGAGGTGTCCTCTGTATCATTTTGTTATTGTTGTTTGAGACAGGGGCTTACTATGTAGTGCAGGCTGGCCTCGAACTTGCAGCAATCCTCCTGCCTCAGCCTCCCGAGTGCTGGGATTACAGGTGTGTGCCACACCTGGCTCTCTATATCACTTTTTTGTTGTTGACTGAGACAGGGTCTCACTGTGTAATTCAGGCTGGCCTTGAACTCACAGTAATCCTCCTGGCGCAGCCTCCTGAGTGCCCCTGCACAGTGTGACATCACTGGTGTGGCATATGGTGCTGCGAGCCCATGGTGTGTTCTACTCTTTGTGCTTAGCGGCACCGCTTTAGAGAAAATGTTGTCACCTGGGCACCCCTGACTTCACACATCAGTGCCCAGGGACCCAGATCCTAGAATGGCTGCAGCCTCCACGGTCTGGCTACCCCTGGTGCTGCCTAAGCATTTGGTATGGGGCCTCATGGCCTGAGTGACCTCTGCATTCCTCCTACCCAGTCTTCCTGCTGCAGCCCAGACAGCCACTGGGCCCCAGCTGTCTGGTCTTCACTGGTCTTCAGGTCACTGTCTGTCCCTGTAGCTGCGTCACCTTAAAAAGCTCACCTGCAAAGGCTGCAGGACACTGCCCTGGGGCTGAAGTGGCCCCTCAACACCCACTCTTCATTACCCTGGCAAAGCCACATCTTAGGCCAGGTGATGGCCCTGCCCTGCCCACGCAGCAGAGGGCACGTGGCTGTGCACAGGTGTGGTGCATGTGTTCTCCCCTGCATGTGTGGGTGTGTGGCCATCGTGGGAGGCACAGCTGCGCATGCGTCCAAGGCACACGCTCTCACCTGGGCTTAGCACGTGCACCTGTGGGAGGCTGGGGCTCTGCTGTGTGTGCCTGAGTCCTTAGATGAAGCAGCAAGCTGCCCAGGGGGGCATAATGAGATGCAGCATGGCTGTACAATTATGTCTCTGATGCAGGGCAGTGTCCTCTGCATTTTTAAATTTTCTACAGTGTATGAGGATTGTGTGTGTAATAACAGTAACAGGCCTGCACCTGCAGAGTAAAGGGCAGGAGCACACGCAGGCCCAATTTCGCGCAGCACGGCCCTCATCTGGTGTCTGGAAATCATTTCTCTGGTGCTTGTTGCCGGTGACAGGAGGGCTCCTGGTCTCAGGCTGGGGTGTGCTATCGGTGCCCTGGATACATCTCATGAGCATCACCCTTGAGGGTGGAGCGAGGTGGTGCCCCAATGCTTTGGGGGGTCTGCAGCCTGTCCACTCTGCTCTCTGTCCTCTGGTGTCATGAATCTGAACTGTGTCCCCTAGCAAGTCATCCAGTGTTGAGGTCTTGGGGAGCTCAACACGAGTAGCCGCTCGATTCTGCCGAGCTTCTGATGGTATTTTCAGGGTTGCGGGACTGGAGAGGCGCAGGCCTTATCCCCGGGGATGCCTTCTGCCAGGGCCTGCGCCATCCTGCTCCCCACCCTCTGCACAGGCAGGCACAGGGACCAGCCCAGGTCCACACAGATACCAGGGCCTCCAGGTGGGGGTTCTGGCCTGCTACTCCAGTTCCCCTCCAGGATGCTCTGCATCAGCAAAGAGACGCTGGCCTGCAAGGTCACTACCAGTCAGCTGCACCCTCTTACCACTGCTTGGTGATATCGAACATCATGACCACCCCGTTACAGTTCTTGTACACGTCTAGGAACTCGGCATCCAGGGCCATTTCGGACTCCGCCTAGGACAGGAAAGAACAGATGGAAGCCTGGGTCCCCTCCACAGAGACTTTCAGTCACCTGGCAGAGGGTGAATGGGACTGTCCTAATTTGAATGGTGACAGGCATTTCCTTTGGAAGACAAGGGCAAGAGAACACTGCTGGGGGACACAGGGCCTGGCCAAGACTGAGCTGTCACTAGCACCTACCCTGGGACCACAGGCTCCAGTCACCACCCAGAGACAAGGGTAATGACCATAAGACAGGTGTTCTAGAACCTTTGCGGGCACACATGGGGCCATAGGTTGTGTGCAGCACTTGCCCTCCTGTGCCAGAGAACAGCAGAGAGGCTCTGTGGACATGGAGTGGGCATGCTGCACAGGACCCGCAGCCAAGGAGCTCTGTGGCCCACACCTAGCACCGGGACCACAGCTCAGCAGTGCCGATGCTGGGCACACGAGATGTGGCACTTACATGGTGCTTGGGCCATTCACACTCATGCTGGGGTCAGTCCAATGTGATGTCTGCTGAGTGAGGCAAGGGCCGGTATCACTCACATGGGGCAGCAGCTCTAAAACTCAACCTTGGCATGGAGTCCTGTGAGCAGCTGGGACAGCCAGTGGCCACTGCAGCATGGCAGAATGGGAACAGAGGGGAGCCCAGGATGGGCAAGCAGCAGGGTCTGAAGGGCTGGAACCACTGGGTGTCAGTAGCCATGGGCAACTAGATGCATGGCTCACCTCCTGGGGATCATTTTCCGTCTTCAAGCCGTCATTTCGCTTTTTGCATTTTCCTTATTAAATGACAAACAACAATTACAGAGTGTGAGTTCTAGGTCCAGGACTGCCTAAGGCCCCTCCCTGCCCCTTGGCATGCCCTGCTGGACTGTGCCCCACTCAATGGGCCCTCACTCAGCCTCAGGAGAAAGAGGGAACAGGGCCCTGATGGCTGGACAGGAAGTGCAGGGTGAGGCCCACAGGGCACAGTGGCCACTGGATGAGCCGGGAAAGGGTCACTTGAGATGGCCAGGCCCTTGCAGCCTCACAGTGATGTCCAGGGCACGAGGGGTAACACTGTGAGGTGGGAGAGACCAGAGTTGGTACTCCTGCTGGGGCTCTGCAGATACCCCGAGACTTCAGACACTGACACGGAGCACTGGAAGGGGAGAGAGGAGGGCTTAGGAGCTGACCTAGCTACAGCCTGGCTGCAGGAGGGAGGGTGGCACTGTGGCCCAGCCCTCCCTAGCTGTGTATCAGCCCTCAGGATCACTAAGGCTCTGACCAGGGTGACAGTCATAAGCCCCAGCTACTGGGATGGATACCACAGCCTCTCCTCTCAATCTCTAGAATGCCCTGCTAGGCAGGAGCGGCTGTTTGCTCCCAGAAATTCCAGGGGAGACAAAGCCCTTGGAAACAAACAGTGTT
Source organism: Hystrix cristata (assembly GCA_004026905.1). NCBI lineage: Eukaryota > Metazoa > Chordata > Mammalia > Rodentia > Hystricidae > Hystrix > Hystrix cristata. Next base: position 58,292 of record PVJO010006213.1, on the reverse strand, counting down.
CATGTACTTAAAACACTAGCCTGCATGTCATTCCCAGGTTCATTTCTGGACTTCCAGCTACACTCTGACTGGCCTGGGTGCCGGCCCCTCCCCTCAGATGCAGCAGACACAGCCGGCCACCCACTCTCATCCCCACCGCAACCAGCAGGACAGGAACCTGGGGCTGAGAGAAGTCAGAAATGCTGAGGCTGCTCCCAGTCACCCTTCCTTCCAGGAGACTCAATGCGTACCCACGCACTCTGCCTCTGCATCCTCCAGCACAGAGCTTGGGCCAGTGGGCTGTACCTGACCAGCCCGTGACTTGCCTGGTGGCCCATGAATCCTTGGCCACCTCACCCCTCCCCTCTGAAGGCCCTCTGCTCTGCACAGTCCTCAGACCTCGCCCCACGTGGCCAGGGATTGAGGTGCCTTTCTTCCCACCAAACAATAAATGGGCAGCATCATGCTGTGAGGGTGCTGGGCACTAGCCTGGCAGAGACCTTCCTTCCTGGGGTCAAGCCTGGTGCTGAGGGAGGCTCCCCAGGTGGACGCCAGCAGCGGCACAGTGCTCAAGCCTAGCACGGCGAGAGGAGGAGCATGCCAGGGGCTCCAGCTGGAGGCCAAGGCCGCGCTGCCTCAGCCCCAAGGGCACCCAGCCTCAAACCAGGACAGGAAATCTTGCCAGTAGGACATGCACATGCTCCTTGGGCACACACCAGAGCTGGGCAAGGGCTTGGGGTTGCCCCAGCCCAGGGTTGCAGCCCCGCTGCAGGGCACCAAGCACCTCCTCCGGAAGTGACCCGCACAGGGCCAGGTGCTGGGAGGGCAGCTCAGCCCAAGCCACCTGAAGGCCACAGAAGATACAACTCTGGCCCTCACAGTGGGCACGGTGGTGGCGCTGCGAATGAGATGAGACTGGAGAGTGACAGACCAGCGTGCAGAGAGGATACGGGGCACGAGGCTGGTGGCAGCATGAGCCACATGTGCCACGCTCCTGCTGCCATCACTCTGAGTGGTCCCTCAACTGCCCTCCCAGCTGCTGCCCCCGGACCCCACCCGCCTCCGCTGAACATGGCTGGGAAGAGGCACACATGTGCCCCGCGCCAGAACTTCCGTTCCTCCCTAGGGAAGCCCACACCCGGGGACATGTGAGGCACGGCCACGCCTGGCCAGGGGCAGCTGGTGACATCAGCTGAGAGTGTGGGCAGAGGTCAGGCAGGTGAGGGTGCTGGGTCTGTTAGCTCAGAAGCCAGCAAGAGAGGCCACACCCTGCTCGGTGCCACGCACATGCGCACACACAGCTCTCACCCTAGGACCACAGAGGAGCAGACTGTGACCTAGTGTGACAAGACAGGATGAGGTCAGCTGCTGTCAGGGGACACCCCATGGGGTTAGGCAGGGGTTGGAGCCCACCCAGAAGGGGCTAGGTCCTCAGCTGTGGGCACAGGCCGAGAACCCTGGGGCACTGCAGGGAATTCTTGTCACTTGTGTGGCCTCAGCACTCATCCTGAGCACAAGTTAGCTTTCTCAGACTAGAACAGGTACAGCCCCCAGCAGTGTCCAGTTCTGAACCAGCCACCCTGGCCCAGAGGCAGTCACACATAGCCTGTGGCCCTCACTACCTGAAGGGGTGCGCATACATCCCCCATCACCTCTCAGACATAGCCCTGCCTGCAGCACTTGAGTCTTCCTCCTTAAACCCACAAACTAAAACTCCTTGTGGGAAATCTACATGGAAAACTCTGTACCTAACAAAGGTGCTGGTCTCAGGACTGGCCCACCTCTTTCTGCCTAACTCTTTGGTACTGCCTCATGTGACCTGGGGATGGAAGGCAGCCCTCTCAACTCATAGTCCCCCCACTCCTACCCCTGGATCTGTATGTGAAACCTTCCTACTGTGGTGAACTGAGTGTAACGCAGGTGTGTGCACCGGTGTAAACCAGCTTCCTGTTACCACTAGACATCAGCTGCCTACCACCAGGTGAAGCAGGCATCCCAGTGAGCACATGGCCAGCCCCCTCCACGCCCTCAGGGCAGAGCCCCAGGGCAGCGGGCGCTGTGAAAGGCACTGCACCTGGCTGGCTGACACCAGGGACTCCTCAAACGACCCTTGTGGCTAGAGGCTGATGTATACCCACCCTGCCAGTGGCTGGTATTCAGGGACGAGAGAGATGCTCAAAGCAGCCAAGTGTGCAGAGCCAGCCGCAGGCCCACATCACAAGCCATCCTGCTCACTGGACAATGGAACTAACGGGACTCACGACCAAAACGCATACAGCAGCAAACTCCCACAGCTGGACATGATGAGGTAGAGCAGGTCCTCCACAGGACACAGGGCCAGAGAGTGTAGCCAAGACCAGGGTGAAGGGCATGGGAAGGGAGAATGGCTGGAGCGTGGCACATGTGCCTCACCTTTGTCGACCACGTCCCAAACTTCAACTTTCACTACGTCATCAGTGGCTGAAACAAGGGAAATCTTGGATTAGTAGCCAGTATGACCCTGGGGTTCAGAGTGGCTGAGGGGAGGTCCCTCTCCCAAGGCACCAGCAATCAGCAGGCCTGCAGGGGAGCGCCTGTGCCAGACTACAGCGGGTCTGTTCCTGACAGCCAGGGGAATTCAGTCTTCGGAGGTGTTTGCTTTCCAGCACACCTGAGCTACAGCTGCCCCGGGCCTAGGCTCCAACATGGGAGGGGAGCCCGTAACTCCAAATCCCAGATGGTGTGATTGATACTTCCCCCAGCCCTGTCTGAGTTCACATGGGAGCCTGGGGGGGTGGAACCTCTAAGAGTCACAGAGCAGTGGAGGGCGGGGACACTCACTCTTGTAGCTCCAGTGGATGCTGGTGACCTGGATCTCCTGTGTGGGGATGTACTCCTCCACAAACTTCTTGCCCTGCAGCCGGTGCCACAGTGCAGTCTTGCCTGTGTTCCTGTCTCCCCGGATCACTATCTTCACTGAGGGTCAGGAGGGACAAAGAGAAAGGACAAATCAAACTCATAATTTAAGAAATAACCTCAAAGGTCACAATGGCTCCACTGCTATGTTTTTGTAGGAATCAAGCCCTGGGTGACTGGCAGGCAAGGGAAGAACTGGATGGGGGCACCAGCAGCACTGGCTGCACTGGGACAGCCTCTCTCACAGCACAGGATGCCCGACAGGAAGTGAGGCACCTGTGCGGAAAGGAGGAGGGGCTGGAGGAGCTGGCAGGTGGTCCAGCACTGGAGCTTCCTCCCAGCTGACCCATGCTGCACCCTGGGCCAGGCTTCCTGCAGGGAGACCAGGATCTGCCCTGGAGCCAGATGCCCAAGGAACTACCAGGGTCCCTTGGGCCAGAGCTGGCCATGTCACCTGCCCATCCAGGAGGGATGCACCCAGGGTGACACCCCAGGCTATCACGGCTTTCCCTGGACCTACTTTCCCTGAAACCTGGCAAGTGTGGTGCACAGCTGTGCAGATGGCTCACTACACTCCACACTCCTGTATGTGCAGGCTGTGCCTGAAGGGCCTGCTGGCTCTAGGAAGGGACAGGCACAGGCCCCACTGACCAGGACAGGAACCAGGCAGGAAGTCCTGAAGCACCCCATGGCTTTGAGTTAGGGCAACGTGGAGGTAAGGCACAGGCACAGGGTCAGCAAAGGCGGGAAATGCTGGGCAAGTTGGGGGACAGGTGGGGAAGCCATGTCAGGAAGGATTCCGAGTTTTCCTGAGCCCTGTTCCCGAGTTAGGCAGCCCTATGGGAGGGCTGGGGTGCTCAGGGCCCGGGTCAACCTTGACAGCCACAGGTCATGGACAGGGTGGCTGATGATGCCTCACACAGCCAGGGGCCCGTGTGAGGCCACCAAGGGCACAGTGAAGGGCAGGGGCTGCAGCTGTCCCCAAGACTTTTGCAGGGGCCACGAAGGGTCTAGGAAGCTGCAGGGCTCAGGAGAGGCAGGCCCAGGGGCAGACTGGAGGGCTCTTCAACCCACTCGTCTTTTCCCAGACCATCCCTTCTGAACGCTGTTGCTGAAACCCTCCCAAGTCCACTGGCATCCTGGACCTCAGGCACCAACAGCCAGTGGCCACCTAGCCTCACCTCTTGGCAGGGCTCAGCCTGGGCTGTCTGCTGTCTCTCCCACCTCCCCATACCCCCGGCCCCACATTTAGCCCCATGGAAGTATCAGCTGTTCTATCATCTTGAGGACTTGCTTCCTCTACCCTCTTGATTATATCACACAACTCTGAGAGCCTCACTTCCAAGGCCACAGCAGGGCACCCTGATCCCAGTACACTCCAGAGAGCATCCCAGGCCCACCAGCTCCGGCAGGAAGTGTGGGGCTGGTGGCACCTCCCACCAGTTTGCAAAGCTCCAGTTCAGAGGACCCTGAAGGGGATGCAAGGGACCCTTGTCTGTCCAGTGCCTTCTCGGGGTCGCCTGTAGTCTATGACCCAGGCAGCCGGCTCCCCATGTCCCCAACAGGTCATGAGCCAGACCCGTGGAAGACGAACCAAATGTGCTGTTCCCCAAATCCTTCCCACCTTCCCTTCTTCACAAGGAGGTAATGGAAGCCATGGAAAGCTCTCTGGAACCGTGGGCAGCGGGAGGATCAGACATGGGCATAGGAACCACCCTGCACCCAGGGAGGTCCTGAGGCAGGAACCCCAGGGTGCCAGGGTTACAGGACTTCAGGTTTTCTTAGGCCAGTCTTGGCAAGTTTGCTAAGGATTTATCCATAACATGTACTTTTCCCCCTAAACTTACTGGCATAATATTGTTTAAAACATTCTTTAATTTTTTGCTTTCTGGATTAACTATAATGTCTACTTAAAAAATTTTATTCATATATGTCGTCTATTTATCTCTTGCCAGACAAGTCACACCTCTCTCTGTGGGCCTCTCTATTGTACATTTGGGTTCCATCTGGTTTCTGCCCTGGTCTTCACCATCCTTCCTCCCTTGCTCGGGCTTATTTCCAGCTTTTGTTGTTGTTTTTATTTATGAGGGACTGAACCCAGGGCCTTTACACTGAGGTACACCTCAGCCCCTTTTTTGTTTTAGGACAGGTCTTGCTAAGCTGCTAAGTTGCCCAACCTGGGCTCAAACTTGCAGCCCTCTGCCTCAGCCTCCCAGAGTGCTGAGATTATGGGTATACACCACTATGCCCAGCTTAGAAGATTTTTCTTGAATTGAAAAAAATTTCTAGTGTTTTTCTGGGGTGCTGGGAATTTATTTGAAAAAGCACTTTTAAGGTCACAGCAAAACTGGGTGGGAAATACAGAGACTTCCCACATGCTCCACCCCACAGCCTGACTATGGACATCTGTGGGAGAGGGTCTGAGGGTGGTGTGCACCTTGTGGGGAGACAGGTGGGTGATGACAGGTGTGGTCCGTAACAGAAGAGCTCCCTTCCCTCAATCACAAAGGATCTGTGCTGTTCCTGCCAGGTGCCTGGACACCACCAACTGGGGACACCCCAAGTCAACTCTCCTCTTAAAAGTTTCTGGTGATTCTGAGGGCAAACCCACTTGGAGGTCATTGTGCTTCTAAACTCTGGAAGAGCTTTCCCTCTCAGTGCCAGCTCTGTGCAGGCATCCAGGAGCCCACTCCCTCTGGGTCATGGACACCAGAAAGCAACAGGCACCCTCCAGGCAGAGCAGCTCTTCCTGCAACACCCAACCTGCACCTCCATCCCAGTGCAGAGCCGGTGACTGCGTGAGGTCACTGTCTTACTCATGCTTCCTGAGTTGCCTTCCAGGGCAGGGCTGCTTAGATGATCATTGACAGGGCCAGACACAGGCTCGGTGCTACTAGGACAGCACCCTCATGGGAGAAAACTCAAGATTGCCAACTTAGGATATTTTGTCCCTGAAGCAAGGATAACCTTTATTTATGACAGGGTCCCCCTTCCTAGCCCAGGCTGGCCTTGAATGTGAGATTCTCCTGCCTCAGCCCCAAGTCCTAGGACTATAGGTGTGCACCTGGCACCCAGTTTTTTTATCCTATACTGAGCTTCTGTACTCTAATGAAATGCTCAGTGAAACTGGCACATCCTTATTGTGGTCCAGATTTTATTTTATTTATTTAATTAATTAGTTAATTTTTGGTGCCAAGGATCAAACTCAGGGCCTTGTGCTTCCCAGGCAAGCATTCTAACCACTGAGCTAAATCCCCAGCCCCTAGATTTTAAAAGGAATGCTTCTTCTGTTTTATTAGTACACACAGGTTTTGGTACATAGCCTTTCACAGCCAAAAGTTCCTTCTTCCTAGTCTGATATGAAATATTTGGAGATTCTTTTTATAAACCACGAATGAATACTGAATTTTATTAAGTTTTTCTGTATCTATAAAGAATGTGGGGTTTTCCCTCCTTTTACTTACAGACAAACTCACGTATTTCCTAGGTTAAATCCACTGGGTCCTGACATGATGATTTATCATGACTTCGATGGTGTCAGACACTCATCCCCATTCCTTCGAAGCCTCTTACCTTTGCTCACAGATGAAGATGGCTGGTACTTTCCTCCTTGGCTCACTCTGGATCAGGTTTCCTACCCACCTCCTACACTGCTGGGACCAGCTGGACATGTCCCGCCAGGACAGTCAGGGTCCACTAGATTTTATACTTTTGTCTTAATTTTCTTCTGGTATCAAACTTAGGGCCCTGCACATGCTAAGCCAGCCCTCTACCACTGAGCTACATCCCATCCTCAGCCCTTCTTTTTTTTCTTGGTGCTGGGGATTGAACTCAGGGCCTTATGCTTCTGAGGCCCCCAGCCCTTCTGAGACAGGGTCTCAATAAGTTGTTCAGGTTGGCGTCCATCTTGAAATCCTCCTGCCTGTGTCTGAGTTACAGGTGTGTACCCCTCTCCCAGCCTGATTCTACCATATTTCTTATAGAATCTTTTTATTTTTCTCACTGTTCTGGGGAGTAAAGTCAGAGTCTTTGTACTAAGCTATATTCCCAGCCCTTTTTGAGTCAGGGTCTTACTAAGTCACTACATTGGCCAGGCTAGGTTCAGACTTGAAACCCTCTTGCCTCAGCCTTCCACTGTGCCAGGATCAGAGGCATGTGCCTGACTAGGTTTTAAAGTTTGAAAATAAAAGCTGAGAGCTGGGAGCAATGACAAACACCTGTAGTCCCAGCTTCTTGGAAGGTGAAGGTAGTCACTTGAGGCTACAAATTCAGGACCAGCCTGGGCAACATGCAGATCCAACCTGGTCTCAAATTAAAAAAAAAAAAAAGAAAGAAAGAAAAAAAAAGAATGAAAAAGCTGACTGCCATTGGAGAATGTGGTCTTGATGGACACTCTTAGGGATCTGCTGGGATCGTCAGGTTTTGTGGCTATTTTTGGTTTGAGAAAGACTGAGGCTCATGTACAGACAACCAGGTTCTCTGATGAGTCTGCAGGGCTTCCCCACTCTGACCTCTCCTTTCACCAGGAGGTGTGCTGTGTGTGATGTCCCTGCAGCTGCAGCAGATCCAAACACAGCTGGAGCTGCCTTCTCACAGTTTGTACCGGACTTACCCAGAATCTTTTCCTGGCTTCTTACTGCCACTCTGCCATTATGATCTGGATGTCTCTTACGCACCACGTAGTCATAGAAAAAATAAACCCCAATCACTCACTTTGAACTGGTGAGGCTTGCCTGATTACATCACTGTGATTGCCAGTAGGTGTGGAATTATCTCTACTACATTTTGTCATCTTTACTTATCACCCTGGTTTGCACCTACCTTTTCGTGCCTTTTATTAAGCTAGGCAAGATTCCCCCCCCCTTTTTTTTTGGTGCTGGGGATCGAACTCAGGGCCTTGTGCTTGCAAGGCAAGCACTCTAACTACTGAGCTAAATCCCCAGCCCCTCCCCTCCTTTTTGAGTGATGTTTATTTGGAAGAGTTACAATCTATTTCTATTTTCTGAACTGTAACTCCCAAATTTTTAACATCCAGTTACTATAAAACAGTTTAAAGTTAATAAATTTATCTTTCTCTTCATAATTGAAAGTATTTCGAATACCTTAACTCTGATCCTGTATCTTGGTTTCTTCTAGAATCTTCCCTAGGTAAATTATTATCACTGACTGACATCACCAATTCTCACTTAGATTTTACAACTTATTTCCTAATTCCTTTGGTCACCTATAGTGTTTGAATGCCAAGTGCTCAATTTCTATCTGTCTAAAGAAGACTCTTCCGTATTTATTTCTGCAAGAATACACATAGTAAACTGTCACTCTGACACCGGAAGCAAGTTCAGCTACACTTGCTCTGGTGCCACTGCTGAATTCCTCGCAGACTCTGGGGCTGCTGTGGCTTCCTCGCAGGCCCCTGAGCTGCCAGCAGCTGTCACGAGTTCAGGGCTGGTTCCTTTTGTTGTGGTTGCATTGAGATTTCTTCTTTCTTAATTTGAAGTTCTGAAAACTTTCACTGATGTACCTAGCTGTGGACAGTTTTTAAATTCCGGTTTGGACATTTTGGAGTTTTGTGTATCTCGTCAATTATGGAAAATCCTCTTCAAATACTACTTCATCTCCATTCTGGCAGTGTTTTCCTTCTAAATTTTGTTGAGCTGTGTGCTGGAATCAGCTTAATCACTCTGCTCCATTTCTCTCTGCAGCAGGGTTATTGTGTGCTGCTTCACCTGTAGACTGTTTACATTTCAATGATCAGGTTTTTCCTTTACCAAAGGTCTTTGTCCTGGTGTCCTTAGCAAGACCAATATAGAATGCCACAGTAAGAGTTTCCTCCTTTGGGAGGCTGCCCCACATTAACACTCCTCACCACCACAGCTGGTAAACTATCCAGTTCAGTGAAGGTATCTTCTTCCAGTTTATATGCAAACAGGTTGGGACTATGATCCAATGTCTCATTCATTTTGATTCCAGTCTGAAGGATGTGCTGGTACTCTATGCATGTGTGCCCACATGAATTACTTCTCATTATCCTAACAAACTGAAAACCACTATGTGCCCCAGAAAGATAACATTATGTAAGAGATAACTCATATCATCAACAGTTAAGTGTAACTCTTACCTATAAGAATACTGGATCTACAATTATCATATTGCTAGTTTCTTTAAGTAAGACATTTGGGAAAACAAGTATTAAAAACTTTCTATTCCACTACTACAGAAAATGAGAAAGCTTCAAAACTGCATGTATATATTCAGCTAGAGGCAACATCTCTCTAAAATGTAACTTGGATACAAAGTGAAATTTCTCTGGACTCACCACTTACTTCAGTACTAGGAGATCACAACCAGTCTCCCAAATACTGGAGACTGATTTTCTATTCAGGAACAACTCCATGTCCTTTTTTAGTCCCTCCTGCCCAGGAACACCAGGGGGTGGGCCCATTAGGAAGTCCACTTTCAGAAAATGAGCAGTTTCTGGTTCAGGTCTAATTTCCAAGGGCCTGGGATTAGGTTTCAAGTAACACTGTAAATAATAAAATTAAGGAATCCAAACGTTCATTCCAAAGGTTTGCATAAACAACTATTTCACCCTAATAGTCTCTTCACAGAATTGACAGAAATACAAACAAAATTTCAAGTTAACATATCTAAAATGAGTCGGTTTTTAAACCTGAATAAAAGTTTTTCCAATCAGTTTCATAATACGCTACATTATCAAGGAAGACGCAAGGCTCTGCATGAGCAAAGCCTGTTGTATTTGTGGGGCGTGTGTGCATGATAACCAAGCAATATAGGAAAATATTTGAGAGAGAAACACTGTCCGTGCAAGGAATAACATGAAAGCCTTTAGGTTCTGCTAGAAAAGAACCTGCAACTGGAAAAAGTCAAAAGAGGTCAAGAGGACAGCCTGCAACTAGGAGCTGTACAATGTAAATAATTTATAACAGAGGATGAAGCCGCCTGGTGATCCAGGAGTCTGTACACAACCCCTCCATCCCGCAAGGACAGGGATGTCTCCTACAATCACAAGAGTAGTCTGTGCCTTTTGGAGCTTTTCTAAATATATCCATTACAAATGTTTCTTCGAAAACGAAAAGCGGGGCAGGGGACTTAGCTCAGTGGTTAGAGTGCTTTCCTTGCAAGCACAAAGCCCTGAGTTCGATCCCCAGCACCAAAAAAACAACAACAAAAAAGAAAAGATTGCGGCTATTTTGTCTTCACACTGAGTAGCAAGTCAACAAACAAATACCCCCGGCTCAACCACCAGAGGCCGGCGGGTTTCACGTGCCTCGGGCTGGGCACCCAGCTCGCGGCAGGAGGCCCGAACAGACCCCAGCGCTCCCTCCGAGCCTCCCTCTCTCAGGTTATGTAACGGTCCCTCTCCGGCGAGGCCACTTGCGCTAATTAGGCCCCCATCGCTGCCGGGGTAGTGTCACCGCACAGCACTTCTCCGACGGGTTTCTGTTAAGCGGGATCCCTCAGGAATGACCCGCTGCCCGGGGGCCGGCGACGCCCGTCCCAACCCTGGGTTCCTCCGGGATGCTTCCCGCGCGGGGTCAATCCGGGAGCACCACCCGGCCCAGCCCCGCACGCCCCGGCCCACCGCTCCCGCCAGGCCCCGGGCCGCTCAACGGCGGGGTCGCACTCACTGTTGTACTGCACCCCCTTGGCAAAGCGCCTCTGCAGCGCCTGGTTCATGGACTGCAGCCCGGCGGGGATGTTCTTGTCCCGGCCCGGGGCCTGCTCCGACCCCACCAGCTTCTTCAGCGCGGAGAACATCTTCCAGCTGCAAGTCCGCGCCGGGCGCGGCCCGCGAGCTCAGCGGCGGCGGAGCAGCGGTGCGCCTCGCACCATGACCCGGCAGCCCGGGCTGCCCCGAGGCCGGAGCCTGCGCGGCCACAGGCCGGGGTCGCCGCAGCAGGTTGCGCCTCGAGCGGCGCTGGGCGCCTCAGCCGCGGCGGCTCCGCTCCGGCCCCCGCGGCCTCCGGCACCGCCACCGTCCACTCATCATTGCCGCCATCTTGGCGTCCCCGTGGCTACGGGACGCAGCGAGGGACACCTCGAGCGGCGCATGCGCGGTGGGACGAGGCGCCCGCGGCTCTGCCCCCTTCTCGGCTCCGCCCCCCGTGAGACCCGCTCCTCTCCTGTCTTCCTCCCGTTGCCCGGGTAGTCTTGAAAGAATGTTTATTTGTGAAACGAAGCGCGGGCGGAGCTACTTTTTCTTCTTCTTGGGCACTTTAAGCTTGCCCTCGATCAACCACTGGGCCTGTTTCTTGATCTCGGCCCGCGACGGGATGTAGCTGTGGTCCACGTCGGCAAACTGGAAGCTTTCTGCACGGGTGCGGGAGGTTCGCGGTTGGCTCCCGGCTCCGGTGCGTGCCCGGCTGCTGGGGACAGAATTGCCCCCCCCCCCCGCCAACCCTTCTGGCCCATGCTTAGACACGCAGAGGGCTCGGGAGCCCTTCCAGCCAGCACTCCCTGCTCCAAGTCCCCAGGGCCAAGGACAAGGCGACCAGGGCCTGCCGGAGTCACCCACACTGGCCAGTGCTCCTCTTCTGTTCTGCTCTGCCCTCCAAAGGTCTGGCCTTCCCTGCGATCCCTGTCTTTTGCGCCCCATCCTTTCAGGATAATTAAGTGTCAAATTGTTTCAGTGGCTTTAGCCTCTCCATGTCGTAACTAAATCACCTACATTGATTAAAACCCTTCTGGGTCTCTGGGTCACCCACCCTGTCCCTCCAGGATGTCCTGATCAGATGGGGAGGGCGCTGTCCCCACCCTCTGCAGCTCACACCTAGCTGCTACTGGTTCTGGCTGTGGCCCTGTGTCCCCACCCTATGGCTGGCAGCCTCACCTATCATGTCCTCCTCCAGATCCTCAAAGCTGATCCTGGTGTTGTATCTCTCCTTCAGTGTTGAGGACTCCAGGGCATCCCTCACTTTGGCGCTGACCTGCAGGGCCGTGTCCTGGTCAGCTCAGAGGGAACCTGAGCTGTGTGGGTGTTCCCCACCCAGGGCTACCTCTTCTGTCCTGGACAGCGCCTGCACACGGTCAGCCAGGTATGTGAGCTTCCTCTCGCAGTAGGCCAGCTTGCCATGCACATCCAGGGTGTCAGAAGGCACTGCTTCTTTCTGCAGGGCGGGGGCACAGTCTGGTTTCCCCTCTGGTTCAACCCAGGGGCCCTGTGTGTGACAGCTCCTCCCCACTCAGCCAGCACCTGAGTGGCAGGCAAAGTGATGCCGATGAGCCGGATGTAGAGGTTGTCTATTCCTGTCTGGATGGTCAGCAGCAGCTGCTGGCTCTTGGTCATGTTGCTGTGGGCCAGCTGGAGCCTTGCCTCTTCCTCTTTCAGCATGTTGTTCATCTTTTCCTCAATGGACTTAAAGCTGCGGAGGACAAGGGGACACAGCGACGAAGGTGGCACAGCCTGCAGGGCCACGGAGGTCAAGGAAGCCAGGTCTTGAGCTGGGTGTTGTGCTAACTCCAGGGTCTTGAGCTCAGGCAGGCGGGTAGGTCCCCTGGCTTCTCCACAGATGCACATCTCTGATGGTAGTGAGCTCCAGTAGTGTCTGTGGGGTGCCCAGGAGGCCAGCAGCCCAGGACCGTGTACCTGATAGAGCTGGGAGCCTGGCGGAATTTGAGCAGCGCCTCCTCAAGCTGCAGCTTCCTTATCAGGGCCTCCAGGTGTGCCCGCTGGTCCTCACAGTCTTCCATTTGCAGCTCCAGGTTCTCCTCGGTGTTCCTCTGGGCCAGGAAGCGGCCAGCGATGTCCTGGGTAGGCCAGGTCAGAGAGAAGCAAGTTTGGGCCCAGCAGGCAGCAGGACCCAGGGCCTGTGCAGGCTGTGTGTACTGGGGCCTCAGTTGTCGTGCCGACTGCTGCCCATTACAGTGGGTTAGGAGGGGCCCACCATGGGGGCCTTTTTTCCCCTTTTGGGACTGGGGATTAGACCCAGGGTCTTCACACTGAGTTATTCCCAGTCATTTATTTTTTATTTTGTCACAGGATCTTGTTAAATTGCCCGTGCTTGACTCAAACTTGTGATCTTCCTGCCTCAGCCTCCCATAGTGCTGGGGTCACAGGTATGGCCAATGCCCTATGTGTGTCATGGTCTGAGACCTTGACAGGCAGAGCATAGAAGTCCCATGTGCGCTGGGGATTTAACTCAGTGGTTAGAGTGCTTGCCTTGCAAGCACAAGGCCCTGAGTTTGATCCCCAGTACCAAAAAAAAAAAAAAAAAAAAAAAAAAAAAAAAAAAAAAAAAAAAAAAAAAAAAAAAAATCCCATGTGCAGCCAAGGAGACAAAGCATCACCTTGAGTCAGTTGACCTCAAGGTGGAGTTGATGGACAAGCTTCAGTCAGGGCCAAGGATGGGAGCTTAAGGCCCCAAATACCAATAAACCCGGGTACACTTAAAGTAAAAAGGGGAAGAAAAGTAAAAAGGGGCTGCTGCCCACTGTGGCTACCTGGCTGGGCAGGGGCTGCAGTTGGAGGTGGAGGCTATGCCTTAGCATTTGGGTCCTTAGGTCATGCCCCCGACACCCTGCCCAGGCCTGGGAGCAGCATGTTCAGGTGCTCTGGAGGGGCTAAGCTTCCTGTGTCCTTTCCATCACCACCCTCCCCATGCCCAGGAGCACCAGGGAGCCTCACCCCCAAGTGGGAACATTGCACAGCGGATTTGACCTTCTCCACCAAGGCAGTCACATTGGCCTGGTATTGGATGTCCATTTCAGAGGCCTCCTTTCTCTTTGCTGGGAAGAGGGGAGGGGAAGAGGCAGTCAGCATGGGGTGATGGCCATTGGACACCTCTCTATACACACAGCCATCGAGGAGGCCATCGAGGAGCTGGGCACTTTGGGTCACCTGCCCTGTCCGCACTCCCTCCTTAGCTGGGCCCCTTGGGGCAGAGAATGAGGACAGCATGGCACTGGGCTTGGTGGTGGTCTCAGTGGCAGCCCTGAGGAGTCACTGGGTGACCACGCCCTGGGCCACCAATGGCATCTCTGCAGCCACATGACTATGGGCTCTCAGCTTCCACAGGGGATGCAGGGAACAGTCTCCCCCACCCTGGTGGCCACAGGTTTCAGCTGTCCTCATGGTGACCTGATGAGCGAGTCCTAGCCAGTGCCACCCTCTGGACATCCAGGCTGGGGACAGGCAGAGGGCAGAAACTCACCCCTAAGGGTGTCCATACTCATCATACTGGAGGGGACGTCCAGGTCCCTGTGGCCCTGATGGAGAAAGAGGGCGAGGCCAGGGTGAGCCACGCAATGGGCAGAAGGGGCCTGCCCATGGTCCCAGCTGGCCTGGGGCATACCCGGCGGAACTTCTCGCTGGCCTCCTTAGTGTAAATCTTGTCGACGAGCTTCCTCTGCTGGTTGAGCCGGTTCTCCCGTGCCCTGCGCTCCTCGATGAAGGTCGCTTCCCCTTGCCTCATGTTCCTCTGGGGACACAGGGACATTATGTGGATGCTGTCTCACCAAGGCCCTTCCTGATCTTAAAGCTGTAGTCAGCTTTCAGGCCTCGTCTTACTAGAGTGTGGAGTGGGGTCCTGCCCTCCTCCCCACAACGCTCATGCCCTGCTGTCCCCACTCTTTGCCCCATGTCCAGGGACCCCACCGACACATGCCTCATGACTTCACTCTCTTCACTACCCTCCAGTTCTCTCCCTGAAGGTGCCTGCTGGCCTGTTCAACTAGGACCCCATGAAGTGGACTCGACACATCTAAAAACAAACTCGACCCGGCCCCTGATACCTGATCACTGAAGCTTATCCTGCTTTGGTGGCTGCAGCCATCATCCCCCCAACCCGCTTCTGCATCCTAGACTGCTCTCCTGCAGCATTCCCAGCCCCAGTGCTCACTGGGCGACGCCTCTGCTCTGTCAACTTCCAGCCACCCCTGTTCCACCACTGCCTTCCCCAAGTGGCCAGCACTTGGCCCTGGTGCCATTTTGAAGCACGAGTCTGATCTTCCTCCTCCATCTCCTTCCAGGTTCCAGATCAGGGGACCCTGCTGTCCCCAATGTCTCATGTGCTGCTCCTCTGGAGCTTTCTGTGCTCCAGACACACGCACCTTGGTTCTCCAAGTGCCTGCTGGCCACAGGGTCTTTGCCTTCTGCTCTCCTCTCTTCTTAAGCCCTGGTGGCCCTGAGCTCTGCCAGAGACAGGCCCCCAGCACCCTACCCTCTCTGCTGTGTCAGCCCAGGAGCCCTGTGATATTTCTTCATGGATGACTGATGGGCTTGCCCTGCCCCAGGCAGGTCTGCTGTCCCTCAGAGCATCACAGGGGCCACAGCAGATGGGGTCAGAGGAGGACCCCTGTCTTGTCCACATCTGCTGCATGGCTGTTGTGTCAGTGGTGTCCTGATGGGCCCGGGGCCCAACAGGCCCGAGAGAGTCACAGCCCTGGGACCTGAGCTCACCTTGACCTCATCTGTAATCATCATGGCGTCTTGGGACATGACTGTCATGTCTGATAGCTCCGAGCCATAGCCGACCACCCGGTTCTGCAGCTTGTCCAGCACCATGGGGTATCCTGCCAGCACCTGCTCAGAGTGAGTGAAGCAGGTGGGTGTGGAGCCTCTGGCAGCTGCAGCGCCATTGTGCCCCATGCTAGCCTCTGACCCCTCTTGGATTCTACTGTAGGCCCTGTACAGAGTGGACTCTGCCCTCTTCCACTCTTCACCCCTAAACTGTGAGCCCCAAAGACTGTGATGGGGTCTGGTCTGTGGCCCCAGCCTCTGATCAGGCACAGGGCAGATGACAAGGCGGCCTGGTCAGTGCCAGCCCGGGTCTCTCCCACAGCCTGGGCGATAGCCCAGAGACTTCTCCACAGCCCTACCTGCAGTGCTGGAAACTGAACCCAAGGTCTTCACACTGAGCTACATCCCTAGACATTTTTTTCATATTTTGAGACAGGGTCTTCCTAAGTTGATGAGTTACCAAGGCTGGGCTTGAACTTGTAACTCTCCTGCCTCAACCTTCCAGAGTACTGGGATTACAGTCATGGGCTGTCACAGCTGGATAGGGACAAAGGGGTTGTGATTAAATAAATATTCTACCCCTGGAAAAGCAGACTCTGAAACACAGGAGAATTTGATTTGAGGGGAGCTTTAGGCTGAAGTGGGCTCCCAATGTGGGCTTGGATTAGGGAGTCAGAGCTCGAGACCAAGGCTGCTTGTTTGTGACCAGCCAGCTGTGACTCAGGAAGGTTCTTAACCTCGAGGAATGTCGCATCCGTAAGAAGCTGATACTGGCTTTTTTAGAATTGCTGTCAGATCAACAGACGCTGTGAATGGAGTGTTTAGCCCAAGGCCAGGTGCGTCAATGTGACTCAGCTGTTAGTGTTTTGTGCTACAAATGCTGTCTTTGCTGTGTGTGTGTGTGTGTGTGTGTGTGTGTGTGTGAGTGTGAGAGACGGGGCTCACTTTGTGGTTCAGGCTGAACTCACTATGTAGTCCAGGCTGGTCTCAAACTCAGTCCTCCTACCTTAGGCTCCAAAGTGCTGGGACTACAGATGTACATCACCATGCCCAGCTTCTCTGGCCAGGTTTGTTAAAAATGTAGATGGTCACGGGAATTTTTTAAGTGTATTCTGAAAAGAAGGAGGTGCTACCAGGGGCATAAACATCAGGTGAAGGAGGAGTGTGGGAGGGGCAGCTGGGAGTCCCCAGGAGCAGGGCAGGTGAGAGGGACAGGCAGGAGGTCAGATCTGAGGTCACTCCCACAAGGGTAGGGGCTCCCCGGGCCAGGTTCTGCTTGCTTTTTCCTGGCTCCTTCGAGGGAGTAGGGTGTGCAGCAGGATGTGTGCCCAGGCAACTGCGGAAGCTGTGGGAGGGAACTGTCCCCACTCAGTGTCGTGTTAGGGAATTTTTGCAGCAAAGTCCAAATAATTCAGACACAGCCCACCATATGCCTTTTGGAATTTGCAAAAGTGAAGTTCATTTTTTGTGTGTGGTACTGGGAATTGAGACCACTGAGTGCTCTACCATTGAGTTATATCCTCAGACCCCCTTTTTATTTTTTATTTTGAGAGAGGGTCTTGCTAAATTGCCCAGGTGGGACTCGGATTTGTGATCTGCCTGCCTCAGTCTCCCAAAGTGCTGGGATTACAGGCCTGCAGCAGTACACCCTGCTTCGCCGGGAGCCTGGAGGAAGGTGGCAGGCCTGGGGTGCCCTGCGGGGAGACCCTGAGCCAGGAGGGCCGCACCTTCTTCAGGTACTCCAGGACCTCCATGTACAGCAGGCAGATGTTCTGGCTGGTGGTGATCTTGATGGTGGTCTTTTCGATGCTGTTCTCCAGCTGGCGGATAACCTACAGCGGGCGGAGGGTTCACTGAGCGAGCTTGGGAACAGTCCACCACGGGCAGTAGGGGGTGGCACGATGTCCGGCGAGGCGAGGAGCCCCGCCCCTTCGAGGTAGCCACGCCCACTGTAGCCCACCCCTTTGAAGCCCATAGGCCTCGCCATCCCTCGAGAGCCCCGCCCCATTCCATTGCCCCGCCCCTCGGGGGGCCACCGCCCACCTGCAGCAGCCGCGCCTCCTCCTTGGTGGCCTCAGGCTGGCTGCGCAGGCGCGCCAACTCCAGCTGCAAGCTCTCCAGCTTCTGCCCGCGCAGCCGAACCAGGTGGATTAGCGCGTTGTGCACGTTCACGCGGTCGAAGATGTACTTGCGCAGCTTCTCCCGCGCCACCTGATGGGGGCCCGCGTGGATGCTCGAGGGGCGCCGCGGGCCGGGGGCGGACCCCCGGAGCCCTCAGCCGCCCCCACGCGGCGGTCGTGCTGTACCTCCATAGTGCTGCGGCCGTGTGCCAGCCTCATGGGCACGTCCTTCCCGCAGGCCTTGGCGATGGCGCGCTGGTCGTACTGCGGGGGGCGCGCGTCAGCCGGGCGCCTCCTCGGGCCCCCTTCTACCCCGAGCAGGAGCCTCACTCCTGGGGCCACTGCAGCAGAGCGCTCGGGCGGGTCCCCGAACGGGCGCCCGGCAGCAGGGCCCCAGGGCGCTCTCACAGGCCAGGCCCTGGGGCGGGTGGGGGTTCCGCGCGCTCCGGAGCAGGGAGATGGGGTCTGCGCGCGCCCCTCCCCTGTGCCCGCCGCTTCCGGGCCGCGGGGAGGGCGGGGCCCAGCACCTTCTTAGCTGAAGCCCACTCGTGCGCTCCTCGGCGAATGTTGCTGCGCAGCAGGCCCAGAGTCGCCTTGTTCTGTGCCGTCTTCTCTTTCATCCCCTGGATCTGGAGCGCCCGACATTGCTCTGTGGGCAGTAGAGGGAACAGGGTGGCCGGGGTGGGAGGCCGGGAGGATGGGCTTCAGCTCCCGCCGCTGCTCCACCCACGCCCCAATGCTCCCCACGGCTGTCAGTGGAGAGGGTGCTGATGGGGAGAGTGAGGCCGGGGTGGGAGTATCCTTGATACCTGGGTCCCTTCCATCTACTCCAGCCCTGGGGCCCTGTTGCTTGTGTCTGCACATCCCTTCAAAGCCCTCTCCTCTGTACAGCCCCCTTCCCATGGTGGTCCCTGGGGGTGGGCGTGGGCAGTAGGATGGCCAGTCGCCTGCCCCAGCGTGTCCTGGTGTTGAACCTGAAAGCCCTGCACCAGGAGCCCCCGATCTCGGTGGCTAGGGGCGGGTCCTGAGCACGGGACTCACCTTGGAGCCGGGTGATGGTCTTCAGCTCCTGTATCTGTCCCTCCACGTTTGCCTCTTTGTGCACCTTCATGGTGGCCCGCAGGGTCACCTCCCACCTTCCCTGTGGGGTCCCTGCTCAGCCGAGGCAGGTGCAGATTGTCCCTGGAATCTCAGCCCATTGTGAGGGGACCAGGTTCTTGAGGCCGGGAACCCAGGATTCCAGCCCCACCCCAGCAGGCCTCAGGGTCACTTCTGGCCTTTTGCATGTGGAGTAGGCCTTGTGGCTGCTGGTGCCCAGGCACCTCTCATTGGTAATGTAAGGCGATTTGTGATGGCTGCATCATACAGCACCCTGCACCTTCCACATCCCCTCCCATGCGACAGGGCCAGTTCTACCAAGAGCTGGGCAGAGCCTCCTCAATGTGACTTTGCCTTGCAGGGCTTTTATTTCCCTACCCACACCCCAGTTCAAAGTCCACACCCTGTGTGACCAGGCTCACCCCACAGTCTGACACTTTGCCATCTCCTTCCGCTCCTCCTGACCTTGCCCTGCCTGCTGGGCTTCCACCACCTTCAGCACCCCCCACCCCCGGCCTGTGGTGCAGAAACTGCTCACCCCAGGAGGGGTCGGTTCGGGCTCCTTGGGGTGCAGGTGCAGGAGATGGCAGCTCTCCCTGACTTGGTCTGGCGGGCCTGCCAGCCTGCTGTGACAGCATCAGGGACTGGCTGCATACGCCAGATGTTTATTCTCTCTCCATCTGGTGACTGAAGTCCAAGAGAAGGTGTCGCAGGGCTGGTTAAGGCCTCTCCTTTCTGACTGCAGATGTGCCTGTGTCCTCATGGAGTCATCCCTGGGGCACGTCTGTGTTCTAATCGCCTCTTCTCACAAGGACTTCAGTCAGACAGGATTAGCACCCCCTTAATCGCCTGTTCAAGGCGCTGTCTCCAAACAGCCCATTCCGAGTCCTGGGGGTTGGAACCTGGGGCGACCACCAGGCCTAGGTGTGTACTGCTGGATGTGGACACGCTTCTCCCCTCTGGCCTCACACTGCTTCTTCCCATGTCACTTCCCAGTCAGTCTAAAGTCCTGAGTTCACCCCCTCCACCCCAGCTGTCCTCCAGGATTGGTTCCTTTCTCCCTCACAGATAGAATCCCTGAGTTTTAGTGGGACGTGTGGCAGTAGAGAGGAAGTCTGTCTTCCTGGGTGTCCTTACAGTAGATGTTATTGTGGACTTAGTTCTGGCTCATAGTGTATAAGCAGTAGTGGCAGCTGAACTGCTCTCCTCCTCTCCTTTCTTCCTACTAAATGGAAGGAAGACACAATGGTTGGAGCTGGTGCAGCCACTTGGGTTGGGTCCCATTACAGCAAGGAACAGTTCGAAAGTAGTCTGAGTCCCTGACTGGGTAACAGCCCTGGACCACTGCTGTGGTTTGAACATGGTCTGTCCTCCATGCTGGAATTTAATCCCTACTGAGAGGTGTTAAAGTGGAAAACCTAATCTGGCCATAGTGTTTAGAAGTGGGAGGTAGTCAAGATTAGATAAGGGGATCAGAGTGGAGGCCCCATTATTGATGCTGATGGCTTTAGAAGACAGAGGTCAGAAGACGCAGACATATGTACCTGTCCCTAGACATGTGATGCCCATGTCACCTCCAGTCTCTGCCAGCAAGACTGCCATCATCAGCTGGGTTGGTGGTGCATGTCTATAGTCTCAGCACTCAGGAGACTGAGGCAGAAGGATCTCTGTGAGTTTGAGGACAGGCTGGGCTACATAGTGAGTTTGAAGCAAGCCTAAAACTACATACTGAGACCCTGTCTCAAAAAATAAAAGAAGGCTGTCATCAGATGTGGCCCTCAACTTTGGACCAGAACCACAAACTGAAGTACAGCGCTTTCTTTGGTAAGTCACCCGGTCTGTTGTGTGCTGTGGCAACAGAAAGCAGACTATCAATGCACCAACTCTAGTGCGCTGAAGGCGCCGGTATCATGGGCCTGAGAGGCTCCCCTGCCCCTCATTCCGAGAGTGCATGCTCCCTAGACATCCCTCTGAGTGACTGGGTGAGGCTGGGCTGAGCACGGAGCTGAGGGTGGCCCTTTAGTATCAGCACAAAGCCAGGATTGGACAGCCTCTGTGTCTTCCTCTTCTGGGGGTGATGTAGATGTGGGCCCACTCAGGGCCTGCCTTGTAGACAGGGATCTGATGGGTCAGCTCTGCCTGTCCCTCTGCCCAGGATGTGGGGAGGTCTTGGGATGAGAAGCAGGCGAGTGTGGGCCCCCATGTCTCTGGGAGCCAGGTTCTGGCTGCCTCAACACTGTGACATACAGCCTCCCTTCTGCCCTCCCCCCACCCCACTGTGGTCTCTGCAGGGGGTGACACCTGATCTCCTCCTACACCCTTGACTGTCAACTGCTTTAGAGCTCAGGTAGGAAGCAAGACAAGCTGTTTATTACCTAACACCACCAGTGCCAGCTGTGTCCTTGAGCTTTTAGGGAGCAGAGAGGGGGATGCTACAGTGCCAGAGAGGGTGCACAAGTCCTGTCCACCACTCGCAGGCTGCTACCTCCACGATGTGTGCAGCAGGACACAACCCTCTCAGGCTCACAGTGCTGATCTCAAGGAGAAGCTCCTGCTCCAGCCCTGCCAGGTCTTTCTGAGCTGACCTCCTGGGCAGGTACTGGGTGTGGGCAGTAGCAGCAGCAGCAGCAAGTTTGTCAGGCCTGACCACGCATGTGTAAGGTGGAGTTGCTGGTCTGGAGTTGGGGGTGCTGGGGACTGTGTTCCAGGACTCCATCCCAGATCTGCACCCTGGTTGCAGCTCTCCTATCGGGGCTGACCTATAAGAGCAAAGTGAGGCAGCTGGAACCTGCTCAGGGTCCCTGCCCTCATTTTGTCATGGCAAAAACTGGGTCCTGTAACAAGGTCAGTAGGGTTGGGATCTGTCGGCTGGTGCGGGATGCAGGTCTGGGGGGGTGGTTCTCTTCCTGGGTGCCCACACTCTTTGCTTTTCCCTTGCAGCGCCCACTTCTACTCCATTCCCTCCAGGATGACGGGTGGCCAGAGGAAGGGCCCTGTCCAGCCCGTCAGGCAGGTGCCCAGCTTGACTGCTGCAAACTCCAGACACTAGGAGCTCAGCGTCCCTGTCTCACTGCCCCTCAGACCCTCTCACCTGTGCCCATGTCTTTGGGGAGCTGCCCTGTCTCCAAGAAGAGCCAGAGGTTGCTGCATTTCTGTGACTCCACTCTGGTCACCCCGTAGCTGGCCACAGAGCCTGCGACTGGGAAGTAGAAAGCAAGAGGCTGAGACTTGTGTTTCTCTAGCTGCGGGACCCGGGCACAGGCTACTGATGGCAGGCATGACGGGGGCAGGTCTTGGGGGGGCTCCCAATCCAAAGGGCAGCCCCATGCCAGGTAACCCCCATGCTCGGCAGAAACCCACTCTCACTAAAGAGCCAGGTGCCCACTCTGGAGTACCCACCCACGGCCACCAGCACGCTCCACTGCAGCGGGTAGGGAAACTTTCTCTGGATGAGAATCTGCAGGCCGAAGGTCCCACTAGTGCCTGCCGAGAGCCAAAGTGCCCTGGTCAGCCTGTGGCAGGGCTGACCGGGGACCACCTGGGTGTCCTGCGGGCAGGGGACTGGGCGCCACCTGCTGGGGGGCGAGGGTGCGGCAGGAGGGCGCGTCCTCTCCTCGCGGGACACCTGCACAAACCTACCTGCCACGAAGGTGAGCACGCCCTTCATGAAGGCGTTGGACTGGCACGCGGCGTACTCCCCGAGACCCTGGGATGGGGGGCCAAGGCTCAGTGCCCATCCCGCCTCCCTCCCAGGGACAGCCGGGGGCGGGACACATCGCACCTCCTAAGCCCGCAAGACGACCCCCCGCCATGGCAGGACTCGCTCGCCCCTCCTCCCTGCTCAGACCAGTGGAGGCCTGGGTCCGTCGTCCTAGGGCGGCCTTCTCACCGGGTGCTTGGCGGCCACGGCGTCGTCCACGCGGGACAAGCCTAGCTTCACCATGGCTGGCCGGGCGGCGGGAGCGCGCCTGCGCAGGAGCTGGCGGAGGGGCTGGGGCCTGGAGGGGAGGGGAGGGGCTGGGCTAACCCGCAGGCCTGCGCAGGCGCGGACCGAGGGGGCGGGTCCGGGGCGGGACCTGGAGGGTGGGGGCGGAGCTTGGAGCGCGATCACGTAAACTGTGACCCCGCTGAGTTCTGGGACCGCCCCGCCGCCGCTCGCGTGCGTAAGTGGGCGTCGGGCTGTGTCAGGCGCGGAGTGTGGTCTGCAGCGTTGTCAGGACGGAGGTCAAGAGCTAAGTTTCTTGAAAGGGATCGCGGACTCGTGAGGTTTAAATTAATGTTTAGCAAAGTAATTACAAAGACACTGTAAAGCCCACTCTTGCTGCCAGTTCCATGCTGGAAGCTGGGAGTCCATAGAAAAGTCACCGCTCTGCCCTCGCCGAGCCGGCTGGTTGCCCAGGGTCAGCAGAGCCCGTCAGCTACAGGGTCGGCCGGCGTCCCTCTCTTGGCCCGGCTGCATCCTCCCTTCAGAGCCCTCTTTGGCTCTGGGGCCCCTCTCAGGCTGGGTGAATGTTGAGCGAGGGCCGTGAGCGCCTGGCCTTCTCGCTGCCTGGGGGCTTCTTGCCTTGTGCTCACTTGCTTGGCCCCAGGGCTGCTGGCCTGCACCCCAGTCCTCATCATCTGTCCCTTCTGGGGAGGGGGGCCCCTGGGGCTTAATTTCCCGTGCCTACAAGGTGAAGCTTTGCCCTCTGGCCATGTCTCAGGTGTCTGCTGGTCAGCTTTCCTCTGCTCAGCAGTTGGGCCACTGTCCAGGGCTCCTAGGCTGCTCTCCTGCACTACCTGTTGGCCCCCTCGGCACTTTGAGCGTGTGCCCAGCACTGGCCCCCCTGCCTGTGGCTTCCATGTCCAGGGTCGTAGAGGGGGCTGCTGGGTGGAGGCAGGGTGTACAGGGCTGTGGTGGGGCTAAGCTGGGCTCCCTCCTTCCCTTCACCCCCACCCTGCGGCTCAGGAAGTGGCCCCTGGAAGGGTCCAACCGCCTCCTATTAGTGCTCTGGGAAGAGGCCACAGTGGTCTTGGTGGCCTCTGGGCTGGGCTTCGAGCCTGGGCCCTCCCTCTGCCCGTCTCCTGGCCTGGGCCCCACACACCTTCCTGGCGGAGGTCTCAGGCTGAGCGCTTTGTTTCTCTGGTCTTTGTTGATGCTGGGATCGCTGGAATGACCGTGGCACTCACATTCTGGGTCATGTGCTGGGCGGAGCCCAGGAGTGAGGGCAAGGGCCGGAGTGGGGCACTGCAGACAGCACCCTGTGTCTGTGGCTTTGTGGGACCTCTTTCATTGGTGTCCCCACGTAGCCTGGCCCGGTGGCGTGTCCTCTGTAGCCTATGATGCCTGGATTTTCATTCTTCTTGGCGTGGAGTTGTGTCCCCAGCTCAACAGCCAGTTGGGGCGTTGGCATAGCTGTCGTGGTGGGCGCGTAGTGCCCATTGAGGTTGGACTAGTGGCAGTCATGGTACTGCCAGGCTCCCTTGAACAGAGACGCACAGTTCTTCAGGCTGTTCCTGTCATTGTCCTGGTCATGGGTCATGGGCCGTATGTCCCCATGCTTCAACAGGGAGTGTCCTGAAAAGAGCCGCACTGTCAACTCCTGGGCCCAGGCAGAGCCTGGCCAGGTGTGGGCAGTTTGCAGAATACCGTGTGCGTCCTGGATGAGGGCCCAAGCTTCCTAGGGGGGCCACCTGCAGTGGCCCAGCACCAGTGCAAACATCTGTTCTCCCGATACCTGGAAGGAGCTGTATTTGGCATGGGAGGCTTCATCTTGAAAATCCCGCAGGTCAACCTGAGCCCCTGGCGCCCTGACCCTGTGAGTGAAAAGGGGGAGGGAGGGCTGAGTCCTGGGCTGGCAGAGGACAGGGCCTGGGAAGGTGGCCTGTGCTTCCTGGTGGGAACCTGGAGCCGGCCCAGGTGCTGCAGCCTTGCCTCCAGCCGTGAGCAGGTGCAAGCTGTTTTTGCCTAACCAGCGCTCTGGGCTCTGTTTGCTGAAGACTCATTGGTAGGATTCGCAGTTCCAGAAGTCCACAGAGCTGTCCACTTGTTGCTGGAAAGCCTGTGGGGCAGTTAGAGGGCCTGTGGCAGGGACTCAAAGGGCGAGGCCAAACCTGCCTATTTTCTCCTGTAGTGGGAGGAGTGCACCGGAGGACGGGGTGACAGGGAGGTAGATGGTGTACCGTCGGCCAAGACGCCATGTGGGCTAGCACGTTCCTGCAGCCCCGGGCTCTGGAAGCCCAAGCAGCCCAGGTGTGGCCTCCAGTCAGCAGTCATGTGGAAGCATGAAGGCCACTTACTGGTCTGGCACCGCGTGTCCCCTAGCTCCTTTTCCCCTGGGCAGGAGACGGGGTGTCTGACCCTCACCAAGGGATTTTTCAAGGCCCACTGAGGCATAGGAGGAAGCAGCCTTCCTCCCTTTTAAAGTAGAACACCTACCCTGTGGCTAGATCACACTGTGCACACATGTAGTTAGTGGTTTTAGGCTTGGCGCCACCACGAACTTCGACTGTCCTGCTCTTTGACCTCACCCTGGCCCAGGGCATCCTGGGGCCACTGCTGGGCTGCATCTGCCACCAAGGACATGTGTCCGCTTGTTCTTCCTGAGCCCTGCCCGCGGGCCCTTGACCCGTGCCAGGCCCTGGCAGCCTCCCCTCTGCTGGGTGCTCGGGGATGGGGGCTTCCAGGCCGTGATTGGCACGGGCACTGCTGGTGCTGCCATGCACTCTCCCAGAGTAACCCGGCTCCCTCACCCACTGCTGTCCCTTCAGCAGGGGTAGGACAGCAGCATCCACAGGCCAGTTCCTGAGTGGGGCTAGGGAGTGCAGTGAACACACCAATACGTACAGACCCATGTTTGGGGCACAGGCAGTATGTTGCGGAGGAGGAGGGCATACCTGGTGCTGGGCCTGGGTGACAGGTGAGGAGGACTCCAGGGAGCAGGAGGCACCAAGGGATGAGGGATGAAGGAGGGCCAGAGGGCCACTGGGCAAGGATACTGGGCTATGGCTGTGGCTGTGTTTCATGCGCACTGTCATGGGATTCAAGGAAGGTTTTAGGTGGAGATGCAGCAGATATGGGGCCCACTCCGGCCACTGCCAGGAGGCTGCACTTTGGGGAGGGGTGGCAAGAGGCTTTCGAAGGAAGGGTGGGCCTGCACTGAGGCTCGGGGGGGGGGTCCCCAAATGGAGGCTGGACTGCTCTGGGCTGGGCTGCTCAGGCCTTATCACTGGCTGGCAGGCTGATGCTGGCAGAGGGCCTCAGGCAGTATGGCCACTGCCCCTGTGGGCTGGGGCTGCAGCCCTGGTTTTCTCCCCTGAGGCCCAGCCCGAGAGTCTGGGTCAGGGAGGCTGCGGACTCTGGGTATCATAGCACCTGTGGGACCTTTGGCCCCTTGGTCCAGGGCCACCTGTGCAACCCACCTGTTCTCAGAAGCTACTGACCTCATAGCCTTTGGGCATCCCCACCCCTAAATCCAGGAGATGACATTTTGGGGGAGAATTTTACCACATGCACAGCACACGCATCACACACACACACACACACACACACACACACACAGGGCAGGGCAGATAGTGCTCACATACAGTGTCTTCCCGTCCTCAGAGGTCACTTCCCAGATGCTGGCCGATGCCTGACAGCTTTGATAGCATTGGAAGCTGTTTTAGTTACCTTTCTCTCGTTGTTGGGACAGAACACTCGACACCCAAAGTTAGGGGAAGAAAGATTTATTAGCTCACAGTCTGTAGAGGTTTCAGTCTATAGTCTACTGGGTCTGAGGCAGGGCGGCATGGCAGAGGCAGGGCAGGCCTGGCAGCCGACCCACCGGCCGACCAGCAGAAAAGTAAAGTCAGGAAAATGCAAGGAATGTATGCAAACAAGCAGCTAATTAGCCTCTTCCTGTATCTTTTATCTAGGCTACCTGTCTCTAGGGCGGCCCGCACTCCCACCCCCAATCTCAGTCTCACATCCTTGATCCCAGCAGAACGATACCAAACCAATCAATGGATCAATTTAGTAATCACACACTCTAGATCTAGCTATCTCTTACCACATGAGGCTTTGGGGGGACATCTAGACACAAACTATAACATTCCGCCCCTGGGCCCCCAAAGACTCATGCATAGTCTATTATGCGAAAGGCATTTAGTCCATCTCTAAGAGTTGCCAAAGTCTTAACAGTTTCAGCATTGTTGAAAAGTCTAAATCTAAAATCTCCTCTGAGATTTAAGGCAAACTCTTAGCTGTAAGCTCCTGTACGAATGAAAAGAAAGTTAAACACTTCTAACATACAATGGCACAAGATAAGCATTACCATCCCAAAGGGTACAAATAGGGGGATACAAAGGAACGGGACCAAAGCAATTCTGAAATCTAGCAGGGCAAATATTAAGTCCTGTAGTTCTATGTGTAGCAATCTGTGGTGAAGTCTGAATTCCAAGGGGCTTGGGTGGCTCCGCCCCTACAGTACTTCTGGTGGTGGCAGCTCCCATGGATTCTCTCTTGGGCTGGTTCTGTTCCCTCGATGTAGTTTTTTTCAGGTGATCTACATTCCTGGTTTCTCCAAACTTTTGGGGTCTCTAGTGTACCTTCGGCTTTACCTTCACAGCTTCACACACTGCCCTCTCAGGGGCACACTGCCTGGCCTCCCAGGCCTTCCTCTGAAATCTGGGTGGAAGCCTTCCTGACCCCACAACTTTTGCATTCTGCACGAACCTAAAACCAGGGCCACAAGGATGACGCCAGGGTCTGCCGCCAGCTGGAGCAGAAACCAGGCTTCCTTCTTGCTTGTCTGTGGTGGTCATGTGCCTGGATTGCTGAGTGCTCTGAACCAAATCTCGAGGACCAACTTCCTTAGGCCGCCGCCATTCTGGAACGTGGCGCTCTGGGGCATTCTTCTCAAAGCAAAATCTTTCACCTTTCTAACTCCGAGGCTGTAAAGGCTGGAGTCTTGCTGTTTTCTGTGATGCCCTTGGGCCATCTTTTCTTTCATCTTTTGAAATACCCAGCTTTTTCTTGCTGGTTTCTTCAGCAACGAGTCTCTCTTTCATTCTATCTTTGCAGGCCACAACTTTACTGGCGCTTCCTTTATGGGCAAACTCACAACATTTTGAATCATTCTGCTGGGCTGTTTGTTCTTGGTTTTTAACATAAATCTGGCTAAAAGCTCCCAACAATAGCCATGCCACCGCCTCAACATTAGACTGCCTTGAAATTTCTTTTGTAAGATTAATTAGTCTACCTCCCTTAATCTCAGTCTCAGGCAAAGTCTCTGGACACAAGCAAAATACAGACAAACTTTCTGTCAAGCCATAACATACATGGTCTGGAGTCCAACAGCCAACGCAGTCCTTCTTCCCAGCAGAAACCTCCTGAGCCTGGTCTATACTGGCAAATTTCCTCATTTCTAAAGTTTTCTTAACTCTTCTTCCCACAAGACAACTCCAAAGGCTGCTAAACCACATGGTCAAGTATAGTTCCAGCAACGACCCCACTCCCGGTACCAAATTCTGTTTCAGTTACTTTTCTCTCGTTGTTGGGACAGAACACTCGACACCCAAAGTTAGGGGAAGAAAGGTTTATTTGCCTCACAGTCTGTAGAGGTTTCAGTCTATAGTCTACTGGGTCTGAGGCAAGACAGCATGACAGAGGCAGGACAGGCCCGGCAGCCGACCGACCGGCCGACTGGCAGCAAAGTAAAGTCAAGAAAATACAAAGAATATATACAAACAAACAGCTAATTAGCCTCTTCCTATATCTTTTATCTAGGCTACCTGTCTCTAGGGCGGCCCGCACTCCCACCCCCAATAACAGTCTCACATCCTTGATCCCAGCAGAACGATGCCAAACCGATCAATAAATCAATTTAATAATCACACACTCTAGATCTAGCTATCTCTTACCACATGAAGCTTTAAAGAGACATCTAGACACAAACCATAACAGAAGCCTACATCAACTATGTTTTTTCTTTACTTACATCCCTACGATAAAGTTTAATTTTTTTTTTCGGGTGCTGGAGATCGAACAAGGGCCTCGTGCTTGCGAGGCAAGCGCTCTAACTACTGAGCCAAATCCCCAGGCTCATAAAGTTTAATTTATAAAGTAGTCAGCCTAAGAGATTTAACAGCCAGTAATAACAGAGCAAGTGTAACTGGATTGTCACTTTGTCTAATGTGCTTCGGTTTACTGGGTCCATTATGCAGTGAGGACTGCTGGAACCCTGCCCCGCGCCGCAGGACAGTTGCTTGATGACCATGACACCCACAGGCGGCTACTTGCCGGCATGGACACTGGGCAGAAGGGCCACTCAGTCCTGAGAGGGTAAAATTCCATCATGTTACTCAGGACGGTGCATAGTGTAAAACTTACAAACTGTTTATTTATGAAAATTTCCTTTCAGACAGAAATTGACTTTGGGTAACTGAACTTCCAAAAGCAAAACTGCACACATGGAGATTCCTCTGAGCCAGCTATTCTCTTCTAGGCATCTTCCCCAAAGAGCTGGAGACATCACGTTACCGTGATCCATGCACACCCGTGTTTATTGCAGCACAAGTCATAACAGCTAAATCTTGGAAGTGGCTTGCATGTCCATGAACAGATGAATGGATAAAAAAATGTATTTACACACAATGGGGTACTACTCTGCCATAAAGAAAGATAAACTTGGGGTTGGGGACTTAGCTCAAGCGGTAGAGCCCTTGCCCAACAAGCTCAAGGCCCTGAGTTCGATCCCCAGTAGAACCCCCCAAAAAGGGATAAACTTGAGTCATTTGTAGGAAAATGGATGCAGCTCGAGACCATAATGTTAAGTGAAATAAATCAGATACACAAGCTTAAATATTGCACATTTTCTCTTAAATGAGAAACCCGAAGTATAAAGAGAAAAATAAAGGATCATAAACAAGGAGCTGGATCTTTTGCAAATAGGAAGAGGACCAAGAGATGGAGAGAAGGAAGGAAGGGGAGGAGAAGGGGACATGAAAAGAATTAAGCTGTGTCATGTCCATCGCCAACTTCCCGTGAGGAATGTAGCCATGATGTGCTCCAAAGTATACTTAATAAAACTGGAGAAAAACACTGCACATATGGGAGAACATGGAGCTGCTTCAAAAGCCTGGAGGCAGCAATATTCGCCCTTTTCGCTGTGTAGCTGTGCTCATCTGCACAAACGCAAATGTTCACCGGGCCCTGCTGCCAGAGCAAGCAGCAGCCCATGACCGCCAGAGCTCCCACACCCCTCTGCTCCTCAGCCCCTGGGACCTGTAAACTGCTCCTGTCTTGGGTTCAGACTATTCTAAAAGGTCAGGTAAAAGAAGTCACAAGAGCCAGGGATGATGGTGCACACCTGTAATCCCAGCACTCAGGAGGCTGAGTCAGGAAGACGCCGTGAGTTCAAGGCCAACCTGGGCTACATAGTGAGTTCAAGGGCAGCCTGAACTACATGGTGGGACCCTGTCTCAAAAAAAAAAGAGAAAGAGCAAGAGCACAGGAGTCTCAGGGACTGCCAGACTTTCCAGATTGGCTCCTCCCCCTCAGCTGGATGTGTGTGGGGTGAGCCATGTTGCCATGGGGACCGGGGTGGGGCGCAGCTCTGTCTCTCAGGGATTGTGGGACACAGTTTATCCCCCTCCATCAGCAGGAGGGCATTCAGCTGCTTCAGGGTTTTGGTGATTGTGAGTAAAGTTGCTATCTGCTGGGTGTGGTGGTGCACACTCGTAATCATAGCACTCTGGGAGGCTGAGGCAGGAGGACTACAAATTCAAGCCCAATCTGGGCAAATTAGTGAGATCCTCTGTCTCTCAAAAAGGTGTGGGGAGGCGGAGATGTAACTCAATGTAAAGGCCCTGTGTTCAGTCCCCAGGATTGCCAAAAACCAAAAAACAAACAAAACAAAAAAAACAGAGTCACTATCAACAGCCATGCACAGGATTGTTGTAATCCCACCTTCATTTCTTTTGGGTAAATCCTGCCAGGTAGGCAGCTCTGTGGATGAGCTGTCCGGGGCCTGGCTCCATCTCCTTCTCCTTACAGCCTGAGTTCCAGGGGCTTCTTGGCCTGGCCAGTTCCTGGGACTCGTGTTTATTTTAAAAACCTTAGTTGCTCTGCAGGGAGCCTGGCTAGATCTCAAAACGGCCTGGCTTTGCTATCCCTGTGACTGACAATGCGGGTCCCCATCTGAACATCTTCCTTTCTCTGCAGAATGCCTTTTCAGGTCTCCTTCATGTGTGGCCCTGGGCTGTTCATGTCTTATGGCTGAACCTTGAGGGTCACTCAGAGATTTTGACCCTGTCCTTCATCGGGTGTTTTGTAACCATCTTCCGGTCACTGCCTTCTGTCCTGTGACTTGGTGCACATGTCAGGGACCCTTGTGAACGGCACCTCATGAAACCCCATGGGGGCAGTGAGCAGAACCGCTCAGCTCCTTCCTCCCTTGCACTGGGGCTGAGGGTCTTTCTCTGACCCAGTTCCCATCCACTCTGGTGGACTCATGGTGCTGGCTTCTCTGGCAGCCCTTGGGGACACATCCCAGAGAGCCGGGGTGGTGTGCCGAGGCCACATGCTGCTCCTGGCCCCAGGTCCCAGGGTGCTTGGTGTGGACATGGAGGTCACTGGGGAGCCCTTCCTGGCTCCAGCCTCCTCTGGCCCTGGCGCCTCCTTGGCGTCCTTCCCCCTGTACAATTACGGAACTGGTGATAAGGCCACTGCGACACCATAATCCTCCCCAGTGCCGCCAGCCCCTCCTATCCCAGGTGCATTCGCAGGAGGTCAACTGGAAGCTGGGGGTGGGTGTTTGGGGGGTACCCTGAGCTCCCACAGCTGGGCGCACAGGCTCTGCCCCTAGATGAGGTCTGGAGGCCTGGCCGTGGGGGAACCCCAGCCCTGAGTTGGGGGTCAGAGGGAGGGAGTGCTGCTGGGTGCCCAGACCCAGGTGGAGGCCTGCTGACTGGAACAGATGCAAGCCTGGCTATTTCCAGCAGCACCCTGAGGCCCTGGACCCCCAGCCCCGGCTGGAGTGTGGACAGAGGGGGTCAAGCCTCTGCCATGCTCAGGGCCAGCTGGCCCCACGATGGGTGACATGCCTGACAGGTTTGGGGACAAAGCCTCTGCCAGCATGTCAGGTGAGAGCCTGGCTGTCTGGAGCCCTCCAGGAAGTGACCCCTGGGACCTGCGGGGACACTTGAGTGATTGTGCCACACAATGGACAAAGGGGGTCTGGTGTTTCCAAAGTGCCTTGCAGGTTCCCCAGCTAGCTCCTCCCATGAGCCGTGGCCGGGCTATAAAGCTGGGGTCCTGGGTGTAGGGACTTGGGGTGCTGGCGTGGCACGGGCATGGACATGAGGCTAGACCTGCTGAGCCTGCTGCTGCTCTGGGGGTCAGTGGCTCGGGCGGAGGTCCTGGTGCAGCCCGGCTTTGATGCCAAAAAGGTACTGGGCCCCAAGCTGTGCCTGGCGGGTGTGGGCTGAGCCCCTGTGGGAAACTCATGGGTGAGCACAGCAGTGCACTGTCCAGCAGCCCTGTTGTGCCCTGCCAGGAATGTTGTGAATCCGTGGTCCCGGTGGTCTGGAAACGGCCTGGGCAGTGGGGACTCCCATCTACTCTGTCTGAGACCTTACTGTGACTTTGAGCACCTCCCTGCTTCTCTGGCCCTTGGCTTGTCCCCAGCCCTGGGCAGGGGAGTCCGCTGTCCGGCCTGGTGGTCACTGAGCTGTCCTGCAGTTCTCTGGCCTCTGGCACGTGGTCTCCATGGTGTCCGACTGCAAGGTCTTCCAGAAAAATAAAGACCATCTGTTGATGTCCACTCAGGACGTCAGTGCCACCGCGGAGGGCGACCTGGGCGTGCACATAGAGCTCCCCCGGTGAGCAGTGGGACCTGGGTAGGGGGCTGGGGAGGAGCAGGGCCGAGTGGGCAGTGACCGGTCTTGAACCCTAGGGCAGACGGCTGCAATCGGATGGACGTCCAGTACCTGAAGATGGGCTCTGAGGGGCACTTCAGGGTCCCAGGTAGGTCCACGCTGCCGGGTGGGCCAGGGTGCGTGGACGGCACACGCTTTCGTGGAGTCGTGCGGTGGTGGGGCGGGCGTGGGGGTCGGTGACCCGGCCTACGACCTCACGGCCCTCACCTGATCTCATTCACAGCCCTGGGCTACCTGGACGTGCGCGTGGCAGACACGGACTACAGCTCCTTTGCTGTGGTCTACATCTACAAGGAGCTGGAGGGGGCGCTCAGCACCATGGTGCAGCTCTACAGTGAGGCCGCCCCGCCCAGGCAGCTCCCAACCCGCCCACCCCGGATTCCCTTCGGCAGCACGCGTACCAGCCCGCCCACCTCGTTGCTGCCCCCCTTCCCTAGGCCCCGCCCATTCCGGTTCCTGCCCTTTCCCAACTCCTTCCAGGCCCCGCCCACCCTCGTTCCTGCCCCTTCCCTAGGCCCAGGCCCCGCCCAAGTCCCCGCCCCCGTCCCGCCTCCCCACGCCCGCCGGGTCTACGCCCCTCCACTCCAGGCCACGCCCCCGGCCTCCCGGGCCTCGCCGGCTGGACCAGGCCTGGCAGGGACCAGGGTGCGGACCCCACTACGCCGTGGACGGGCCAGGGTGTCGGAGTGGCCCTGAGGCCCTGGCCGCGGCGCTTGTCCCTCTCGGGGTTGGGACCGCCCTTCCCATGGCTCACGCCCTCAACTGGGCAGAATCCACTAGGCTTTCGGGGCTCCCCACGGTGGGAAGGACCTACTGAGGGCTGGGGTGGGGGACGGCAGGAAGGATGCCCAGGGGATGGGGTCCAGGAGAGCGAGCGCTGCCAGGAGCCAGCCCGGTCTTCCGGCTCTGCTCGCCTGCTGTGCTCAGGAGAAGCCTCTGTGCCCGCTGCCCAGCCTGCCCAGCCGGGTTGGCCTGACTGTCAGACCCCGAGGGGGGCGACGTGAGGCCTGGAAATCCTGCCTCTATCCCGCCTGGCCCCTGCTGCGACCCCTGGGAGCTGCGGGGTTGACTGCGGCCCTGCTCTGCCCCAGGCCGCACCCAGGACGCCACCCCCCAGGCGCTGAAGGCGTTACAGGACTTCTACCCGAGGGTGGGGCTGCAAGAGGACATGGTGGTCAGGCTGCGGCCATCAGGTGCCCCGCCCCGGCCTGGCCCGGCCACCCCCCTTCCCCTCATCCCCTTCCCTTCCCTGAGCCCGAGTGTGGACAGCCCCTCCAGCCCTCCCGCCCCCGCACTGCGGGAGCGAGGGTCTCTGGCAGCTGGCAGGGGAGCCAGTCCCCACCAGTCTATCTTAGCAACTTCTCCTCCCACAGATGCGTGCTCCCCAAGGCAGGGGGGCACCAAGGCACCCCCGGAGTCCAGCCCTAGCCTAACCCGGGTGGGGGGCACGGTAAGTTCTCCAGGTTCTGCCTGGGCTGCCCTGGCCCCTGGGTCCTCCCTCTTTCCCCTGAGATCTGCTGTGTAGACCCCATCCTCAGGTCTGCTTGGAGGGTCGCTGTCCTCAGGTCTTGCCTTAGACACTGCCTTTCCTGGGAAGCCTGCCCTGATTCCTGGACTGCTATAACAGACCCACACACTGGATGGCCAACAACAGTCGCCAGGAGCCCACAGTCAAGGGGCCTGCAGGGTTGATCTTGGGAGGCTCTGTGGACACCTGCCAGGCCTCTCCCTCTCCCTCTCCTCATGGCTCCTTGTCTCAGGCAGTGTCACTGTAGTCCCTGCCTCTGCGTTGCCTGGCTTCTGCCCGCTGTGGTCTGTGCCCAAGTTCCCCTCTTCTCATAAGGTTATCTGTCTCTGGGTTTAGGTCAGTCCTAAATTCAGGTGATCCCATCTTGAGGCCCCCTAACTGACATCTGCACAGATCCTATTTCCGTTCAGAGGTTCCAGGGGTTGTGAAGTTTGGGGGACACTGTTCAACCCACTGCATCCCTCCCGTGTCTCCACTGTCCCAGGCTCCCAACCCCGGGGCTCCATCAGGATGGAGCCACCACCTCATTCCCTGCCCACCATAAGGCTGGGTCCCAGGAACCCTGGGGCCCCACTGCAGGAGGATCTGGGGGATCAGACCCCAGAAAGCCATGGGATCCTTTGCCCGAGCCCATCGCCAAGAATTTGGGCACCTGCATAAACCACGAGTCATGGATGGCCTGTGACAGTGACCAATGTCTAGGGCCCTTGCAGCCTTGCCAGGCCTGGCCTGGTGGGGAGAGGTGTGGGGCTTCACTGCGTGTGGATGGGCATCCCTTCAGATCTGTGGTCTCTGTTCTTATCCTGGTGATTCTGGGCTTTGCTCTGCTCTGGTCCCCTCCTCTCTTGGGCTGTTTACCTTGGTGCTGGCGATACTGGGTCAGAACCAGCCTTGGAGCAGTTACCTCTGCTGCCATCGAGAAGCGACTTTGGGAATACTTGGGGGAGGCAATGCCACACTGCCCTGGGGCAGGTGTATTTGTCGCTTTGGCCACTTCACCCAAAGTGGCAGGGCCCTATGACCTCTCCCTGGCAGCAGTATGGGTGTCCATGGCTGCAGACGTCTGGGTGGAGAATCACTCTCCTTGGCCTTGTGGGGGCGGCCTGTGGTGGGCAGCAGGGTGGATACAGCAGCGGTGCCTCTCCTGTGCAGGGTGACTCTAGCGCAGCAAACCTCACTACCCCGGGAGCTCAGTGAGACTTGCAGCCCTCGGGGCCACCTTGGGCCACCCCTCAGCCTCCTGCCTCCTCCGCCCCAACCAATAAACAGATTCTGCAGCCTCGCAGCTTCTTGCCTCTTTGGGGATGGCTTTGGGGATGGTGCAGTGGCCTCTGTCTGGGGAGACCGAGGTAGTGGGGAGGTGGGAAGGGGACTTAGCTACGTGGGGTCCTCTGACCAAGGCGGCAGGAGGCTGTGGTCATGCTCACGGTGCCTGCAGGAGCCGAGGCGCCCTGAGAAGTTGGTGCTGGCCACCGGGACTCTGCTGGGTGGCCACTGGCACGGTGCCATGTGTAGGTCTCAACTCCGCCCTGCTGCAATCTGGGCATATGGTTTAGCAACAATCGTGCCTCGGATAAACCTCATCGGCTATGATACTGCCACTGCGCAAAGCTTGGGCATATGGTTTCAACCTCCGGGAGCCACAGGGAAGGGTCAGGATTGAGTCCAGCATGTGTCCTGGCCTCACCCTGCTGGCCAGCTGTTTTTCTGTGACCTGGCCCTGGACGCACGTAGCTATCCCATCCCTCCTTGTTCCTCAGATCAGGACGCAGAAGCACAGGAAGGCCGGGAGGTTTGTCCGAGGTTGCACAGCCAATTCAGACTCAGGGGTCAGCTCCAGGGCAGGGCCTCTATGCTGCTCCAGGACACAAGATGTGGGTGCAGGGAGGTCCTCACCCTGAAGCTGTGCCCCGGTTTTCCGGATGGTTCCAGCACCCAGGCTTCATAGGGCTGGGTGTGGGGAGCAGGAAGCTGCTGGGGGTTCTGGTCTATTGCTCCTCAGGGCCTGTGTTCTCCTAGGGCAGGAGTGGAAGCAATCAGACGCCCCAGCACCCAGACAGCCAGCTGCCCCCATGCTGCTTCCCGCCCTCCTGCCCCTGCCCACCCTGCCCGTCCCTGCAGCACCTTGTGGCTGGCTCAGCCTGTCCCTCTGCACCTTCCCAGCTCTTCGTGTGGCCCCCCTGGTCCCCAGTGTGACAGCTGGCTCTGGGTTGCCCTGTCCTGGCTTGTCCCTGTGCCTGACAGTCTCTTTGGTACCCACCACAGCCAGGTCCCCTGCCCTTGAGCTGACCAGGCTGGAGGTGGGCATGCTGCTCCCTCGGACTGGGTCCTGCACCCGCTCTGCTGTGGGAGGCCAGGGAGTTGGACCTAGGGTGACCACGGCCCTCAGTAGCACCAGCACCAGACTTGTCCCTCCCAGCCCACTGTGAGGAGGGGTCCTCATCCATGCTTGGCATTTCTTTGCCTTTCATTTGGAGGGAGTGGGAATGGGAAGGTGGGAGGTGAATTTGCTTCATTTATTAGCTTATTTCCACAGGGCTTTAAAAAGTATGTGTTATAGATAAAGTTGTTTTTGAAAATAAAAATAGTCTGCCTTAAAAAAGAAAATCTGTGGCCTGAGAAATGGTTGTAGCAAATGTGAGCTTGCTAGACATGGTATGTAGGGGTCAAAGGGCAGGGCAGCGGCTGTACTGGGAGTGCAGGGCATCAAGGAGGTGAGGTCTGGGAAGGACCTGTCGCTGCTCTGAAATTCCTTATTGTTACAGATGGGAAAACTGGTAGAGCAGCTTGACTGCGTCATGCTGCAGTCGGCAGGGCCAGGGCTGCCGCCCCGAGGCCTGAGAGGGTCTGTCATGCCTCCCTAAAAATAGGGACAGAGCAGGACCATGGTACGGACTCGCCCTGCTTCTCCACCTTCCTGGTCCCCAAGTCACACAGCTGGTCCTGGGGTCAGCAGAAAATATGGCGATGCTGTTTTGGGGGTTCCTGGGAAGCTCATCAGGAGGAGGCCAGAGGCTGGAGACCAGGCTGAGCACTGGCGTCACAGTGGCCTCTGATGGATGGGTGGAGCCATGGTCTGTGTCCCCTGAGGTGGGTGGGCCAAGCCCCCGTGGGTATGGTGGGGTTGTCTCCTGTCCCAGGACCTTGATGGCCGCATTGCAGCGTTGCCCTGTGTCCTCCACTGTAGCCTCTGCTGACTCCCAGGGCGTGGGTGTCACTAGCCAGGTGGCCCTTGCGCAGAAGCACCAGGCGTCTCAGGCCAGACAGCAGGTGGGGTGGCCCGGTGACACTCTCCGGGTGGTTGCACACGCTGTAGCGCTCATCAATATAAGCCTGGGCGCCGTGGGCGCAGAGACAGGAGCTCAGCAATGCGGGCCTGGCTGCTGAGCGCTGTCCTGGGCGTCCTCGCAGGGCTGCTGGCCGGGTGGGCCCTGGAGGACCTCGACCGGCAGAAGGTGCTGTGCTGTTTCTTCTTGGCTGCAGGCTCTTGCTGGCTTGGGGGGGACCTGGGAGGGGAGCCCGAGAGCATCTGGCCACGGCAGGTCCCTCTCCCCTTCCCCCCGACCCCCTGCCAGTGCCTGCCCAGCTACCCAGGCCCAGGACCCACCTGTCAGCCCCACCAGCGGTCCCTGCCTGTGTCTCACCCAGGCCCCTTGGTCCATGAGGCTTCTCAGGGCTGGCTTCCCACGGGTCCCCTCTTGCTCCCTCGATGTGTGGGTCCCTGAGACACTTCCTGTCTGGGGCTCCTCCTTCCCTGTCTGTGCCACCTGCAGGCCCAGGGCACTTTGGCTGCTCTGAGGGGATAGAGCTGCGGGAGCAGATTCCAAAGATTTCTGGCAAAGCCCTGGTGCTCAGGCGGATGCTGACGTGGGTGTGGGGTGGGGCTGGCCAGGAGAGGTCAGCAGAGGAGGGCCACCTGGCCAGGCTCTGGAGGTGACACCCTATTTGCTTGTCCTGGTGGTTTTCATATTCTATTCTCTCTCTCTAGTTCACGAGGGCAGTAATGGCCCACTGGTCCTCCTCCATGTCCTGGCAGGAAGCAGCAGAGTTTGATTCCCTGGGGCACAAGATAGAGAGGGACACTGCTGTCCAATGGCCTGAAGGGACCCCTCGGAAGGATGGCACTGGTGGGAGAAGTAGTTTCTGGGACCCTTGTTTTTTCAGACAGGGTCTCACTGTGTAGTTCAAGCTGGTTTCAAACTCAAAGTGATCTTCCTGCCTCAGCCTCCTGAGTGCTAGGATTACAGGTGTGTACCACTACACCTGGTAACTTCTGAGACATCTTGCTGCCTTGTGGCCAAGCCTTGTGGCCATCTGTTGGCCTCTTGGAGCCCACCAGCTCCCTGCTCAGGGGGTCCCCGAAACGCCCCCTGGGGCCCAGTGACAGGGTCTCAGCTGGCTGCTCTGAGCTGTGGACAGCTCTGGCTCTTCTGTACAGATTGGGGGATTCTGGTGGGAAGTCGGTGTGGCCCCGGACCAGAACCTGGCGCTGAAGACCCCGAAGAGGGTAGAAGGGGTGTTCCTCACTCTGAGCGGGAGCAACCTGACTGTGAAAGTCGTGTTTAACAAGTGAGAGGCCCGGGCCTTGCAGTGGGATCAGCCCCAGGTGGGCCAGCCCCTCTGCGCCCGCCTGCCTGGGACCCCTAGGCACCCAGATCTGCGTTTTTCTCCCAAATGCGAGCCTGGGGTTCGATGATGAAGTCCCGAAATGTGTAAGAAAGGGAAAGAAGGGTCGGGTGGCGGGGGAGGGGAGGTGCTGCTCTGCCCCCTGGGCCCTGCTCCAGAAAGAGTTCCAGGAAGCTGGTCTCATGGCGGGTGGCGGGGACAGTGCCCAGCAGGTAGGGCACAAGCTGGCAGGTTCCTAATGAGCATGGTGCTGCCTT
This sequence comes from Hystrix cristata, assembly GCA_004026905.1. Lineage (NCBI taxonomy): Eukaryota > Metazoa > Chordata > Mammalia > Rodentia > Hystricidae > Hystrix > Hystrix cristata. Next base: position 19,412 of record PVJO010006213.1, on the reverse strand, counting down.
TCAGCTCAGGAAGCTGCGAGACAGAAACAACGGTGGGCTCAGAAAGAGGCGCTTCAGGGAGATTTACTTTTCCTGGTAAGTGCATTTCCCTGTGGCCACAGCCCTGTCCCCACCTCGGGGGCCCGGGACAGGGACAAGGTGGCCTCAGGCCCCACAGCCTGGCCTCTGGTCACCCCCAACCCCGGGTGCTGGGTCTGCACAAGTCCTCGCATCCACCGTTGGCTCCTAAGGGCACAGGGAGATTCACGTGCTGGACACGGACTACAAGCGTTATGCCATCCTGCGGATGTCCCTGCTGTGGCGGGGCAAGGACTTCCACGTGTTCAAATATTACAGTAAGCTCCTCAGGGTGGGGTGCTCTGCCCTGCACCACCGCCAGGGCCGTCCAGCATCTCCCTGTGCCCACAGCTCGGAGTCTGGAGGATGGGGACGAGCCAGGCTTCAGGAAGTTCCGGGAACTGACGGCGGACATTGGCCTTTACCTGGTGGCTCGGCATGGTAGGCCCAGGCACTCGGGGTGCACACTGGGGTGGGCTCCCTGGTGAGTGCGAGCCCTCCTACCCTCCCCTCACGCGGCCCTGTCTGCAGGGAGGTGTGCTGAGCTCCTGAAGGAGGTGAGCCTGTGTCTGCCTGCAGCCCTGGCTCCACACGCCCCTGACGGTCCCCAAGGCTCCAGACCCTTCCCTGGCTGGGAGGACTGTGCCTGTCCTGTGATCCCTGTCCCTGTGTGGGGCTGCCAGTGGCTCTGGCCTCCTAACCCTGCTGGGGTGGGGTCTTGGGGCTGTGGTCACTGTCTCAGGCTCCTGGTGCCCAGCATGGTGCTGACCCATCTCCGGCATGGCCTCGCTTTACCTCGGCCCAGCCCCAGAGGTTGGCACCGTCACCCCACTTTGCAGAGGAGAGACTGGGACTCAGGGGGCCAGATGCTTTTCCGAGGCCAGGCAACTAGCCCCCCAGGGCCTTGCTGTGGCCCTGACCCCTGTCCCTGGGCTCTGAGGTCTCGCAGAGTGCTGAGCACTGCCCTTCTGTGTGCAGGGGCTGATTTAGAGCAGATCCTGCCCAGACCTGGAGTGGATCTGCCCACCCCGCCTTTCTTGCCCCACCCGAGGGGCCACCTGCACCTGCCCCCAATAAAGCCGGCTGCCACATCTATGCCCAAGTGTCCTTCCCTGGGGCAGGGCTGAGGGAGGCAGGTGGGGTGCCGGGGCACCTGTGTGCCCCAGGTGGAGGCAGTGGTGTGTTGCCTCAGGATGGTGGCCTTGGGCTCCTGTCCCCAGGGTCCCCCAGCCCTACTCCTTTCAGGGATGTAGCCCCCCACATTGTCCTCACTCTGGGCAGCAGGGATGGGGTAGCTCCATGAGGGACAGAAGTGGAGGGTGCACACTCCCCTGAGGTGCAGGGGCATTTGGACCTGGATGGGCGGAGCTGGAACTCAACATGGGCTGCCACCCCCGTGCCTCCCTCTTGTCCCCACAGCCCCAGAGCGCCTCGTCCCTATTAGACAGGTGGGTGGGCAAGTGAGGCGAAAGTGGATGCTCGCACCTAGTGACAGGACGAGGTCCACACCTGGCCCCCATACTGTGTCTGGAAGTGGCCCCGTGAGACAGGGTGGCAGGGACCAGCTGACCACAGAGGTGGCAGGGCCTGGACTGAACTTGGGTCTTTTGTCAAAAGGCACAGCATGAATTCTTGCCCTTCCTGTGCTCCCTCGGCATGTGGTCCCTGGTGTGGACCATCACAGGGCCCCGTGCTCCTCAGGTGCCTTTGAACTCTACACACAAAGCGCAGTTCTCAGACGAACACTTGGAGACCAGGACAGAGCACTCTGTGACGCTCTGGTGGCGGCCCGGAGCCCAGGCTCGGGTTTGGATGGCCAGGGCGGAGCGGGTCTGGATCCTTGCAGGCACACCACCACCAGGCCTGGGCAGCCAGTGCTGGGGTCCCAGCTCAGCCAGGGAGCCTGGGTCTGGGGCTGAATCAGCTGGGCCCAACTGCCGAGCCCAGCCCACCCCACCCCCATGTGCCTCAACCACCCCTCCCTCCCCTGGCTCCCGATCAGTCATCTCTGTCTGTCCCTGTCTTTCTGTCTCTGTCCTTCTCTGTCTCTCCCTCTCCCCACCTCTCTCTCCATCTCTGTCTCCCTGTCTCTTTCTCCCTCTTTCCCTTTATGTCTCTCCCTCTCCCCATCTCTTTGTCTCCCTTTCTCTGTCTCTCCCTCTCCCCACCTCTATTTCCCTTTGTCTGCCTCCCTTATCTCCCTGTCTCTGTCTTTCTGTCTCTCTCTCGCCCCCATCTTTCTGTCTGTCTCTCCCTCTTCCCATCTCTCTCTCTCTGTCTCCCTATCTCTCCTCTCCTGTCTCTCTTTCCCTCTTCCCACCTCTCTCCTTCTGTCTCTCTTTCTCTGTCTCTGTCTCTTCCTGTCCCTCTGTGTCTCTCCCACCCCTCTTCTCAACCCTGGTGCCAGGTCTGCAGAAGTCCTCTTCCTAGCACACTTCCCTGTGGGGTGCCGCAAGTTGCCCTCTTTCGGTCTGTGCCTGGCAAAGTCCGGGCCTGTCCTGTTCCCTGGGGGCTGGGATCACGAGTGCTGTCCCTTTGCTGTGTGGATGGGGCAGTGTCCTGCGCCTTGGAGCCAGTGCTCCACTGCGGCTGGAGGTGGCCCCGATCCTGCGGTGAGGGCTGAGATGCCGGGAGGCGGGCGGGGATGAGCCCTTGCTCTCTGCTGACTGAGCGGCTTCTTCAAAGCACTGGGCAGGGCACTGTGGGGTCAGTTCCAGCGACCGGTCCACTCCTCGCTGCTCTCAGACACAAAGGGCCGAGCAGCCACGTGTAGCGCCTATGTCCTCAGTCCTCCCCCACTGCCTGGGGCCCCGGTACCTGGGCTGCCTTCAAGGTTGGCCAGTCTGTGCCCAGCAGCCCCCAGGTGCTCTGTGTCCACATCCTGGGCCCACAGCAGGGCCTTACCTGGGTCACAGGTCCCGCCGCCCCGCCCCAGCTGGATGTGTGGGCAGGGCTGCAGCCTGCGGACAGTGCATGGGTGGGTGAGCTGCCCAGCTAGTCCATCATGTGCTGCCAGCTGCCCGAGGAGAGCCAGCCTGTGCCCCAAGAGCGCCCACGACAGGATACAAAGTCAGAGCCTGCCACCCAGGCCGTGGCCCGTGTGCCTTGCCGAGCTGGTCCAGCGCCTGCCTCTGGCTCATGGAAAGCAGTGCGCTCCTGGCCCTGCTGGCGTTGTGCACGGGGCTGATGGCCGGCTTGGAGGAAGATATGATAAAGGACTTCGACTTCTCCAAGGTGGCTGTGGGTCCCAGGGCCAAGCTCAGCGCTGCTCTGTGGGGTCGGCCCTGCCCGGTGTGCCCTCTGTCCCTGGCACATTCCACGCTGCTGCAGCCCTGGGAGGGGCTGGGTGGGGGACCCTATCCCTGGAGGCTGGGGTGGCCGGGGCAGCTTCCCCATCTCCTGTGCCCAGTCTGCAGGCCTGTGGTACGAGATCTCCTTTGCCACCAAGGTGGGTGCCCCCAGGGAGCCCCCCAAGGTGGAGAAGATGCGGGGTGGGGTGCTGCAGCTGGAGAATGGTCTCTGGTCCTGACTACTGCCTATTAGTGAGTTGGGGCTGGGCCGGGTGGGGAGGAAAGCGAGGTGGCCAGTGAGCGTCTGTTGTCCCAGAGTCCCTCGTCCCTGTCTGCACCTCAGTGAGTGCGACAAGGAGTGAATGCTTCCCTGGGAGGCCCCCGGAGCAGGACTCAGGCTGGTCCCGTGGGGGCCCCTCGTCGTCTCCATCAGGTGACTTAAGATCGGAGGGACAGTGCTGTAGGACTCTAAGCAGGCAAGGGACACTCTCTGAGGCCGTGGTCCTCTCCACCATGCAGAGGTCCTCGCTGGAAGAGCAGGAGATGCTGCCGATCAGCTCGTCTCCTCGAGCACCAGGAGAGTGACACACTCTCTGAGGAAAAGTGACACCTGTATCTGCAGGTCACACTCTGAGCAACACCACACACACAAACACACAACACACACACGCACATTTGAGGGACACACAGTGTGAGGAGGAGGGACACACATCTGTGTGACACACACTCAGAGGAAGAGAAATGTACTCATCGGTAGACACCGACCGTCAGGGACACACACCCCTCTGTGCACCCCTCTTTGAGGATTAGGGGTCACAAACATCTGTGACACACTCGAAAGGGTCAGGGACACGTCAGGCCCGAAGACACTGCCTCTGAGGTGCAGGGCAACAATGCCCGAGACACACTCTGAGGACCAGGGACACACACGGTCCTGAGGAGCAGGCACGCACACGTGCGGGACACACACATCTTCGTGGAGGCGGCTCCCCCGTGGGCAATGCCCCTGCCGGCAGCACCAGGGTCTACTTGGCATCGCCACCCGGAGTTGCAGGACAGAGCTGACCCGGGTCCTTGCCAGCCTTGTCCTCAGACAGCTGTCACCACCCGGCTTGAGAGCTGAATGGACCGCAGTGAGATCTGGCCCTTGCCTGGTGCTCGAGGAGAAGAGCTGATCGGCGGCGTCTCCTGCTCGTCTAGTGAGCACCGCTGCGTGGTGCGGAGGACCACGGCCTCGGCCAGCGCTCCAGGAACATGCCTGATCACCGGAGAGGGCGGCAAAGGTGCTGTCCCCAGGCCGTGTTGGTGTGTGTGCACTTGCACGTGTGCTTGGCGTGCAAGTACACTGGTGGCACATACTTGTGTGTTTGGTTTGTGCAGTTGTGTATCTGCTTGCGTGTTGGTGTCGATGTGGGTGTGAGCCCACTGTGAGTGTGCTCTGGACCCCCATGAGGTCTGGCATTTGGCTGAACCCCCAGGAAGCAAAGAGGTCCGGGTCCTGAGCACTGACTACAAGACCTACGCAATCATGGTAAGCTCAGGCCAGGCTCGCGAGGGGTGTGGGTGCCAAGCCCTGTTGTGGGGGATGTGGAGACGGCCCCCTCTGTGGCTGTCTCTGTGGCTCAGCCCTGATTCTCACCCACAGGCCGGAGCCCGGACCATAATGAGGATGCCCTGCAGAAGTTCTGTGAAGTGGTCCAGAAGCATGGGTTTGAGGAGTCAGGCCTCCACCTGCTCAAGCTTGACAGTGAGTGGCCCTCACCCCGGGGTCAGGACCTCCTGGAGACGGGCAGAGCCCTGGGCCTGCCTGGCCCCGCCCTGCACGTCAGCACTTTGCTTTTGTCCCCAGCAGCCTGCGTGGAGGCGTTGCAGGTGAGTCTCCCGTTCCTGAGCCTGGGGTGCATGGGCGCCCTGGGGGAGGGGCTCTGTCTATTCCGTCCTTCCATCAGGCCAGAAGGAGCTAAGCCTGGATGGGTCTGGGGTCTGCCAGGGAGCCAGGCAGTCAGGCAGGGTGTCCGGCCATACTCCCTGGTGCAGGCACATCCAAGCTCAGAATCAGGTAGCTTTGAGGCCCCTAAGGTCAAAAGGGTCTGGTATCTCCTCCGGGCCAGCTGCTCCTCTGGCCACAGCAGCTGGGCTGGGCTCCCTGGTGGGTGTGACACCTTCCTGCCCACCCCTCACATGTCCACAGGGAGGTGTGGCAAGCTCTTGGAGGAGGTGAGCCCACGTCCTTGGCCTGCAGCCCCTGACCCCACACAGCCCTGATGGTCCCCGAGGCTCTAGGCCCAGCCCTGGGTGGGAGGGCTGTACCCTGTCCCCTGATCAGGATGCACAGTGGCATTGAGGGTGGTTCTACAGATGTGTCTCTTTTGTGGTTTGGAAAGAGCCGGAGCCTGCAGGGTGCTGGCCCAGGCTGTCAGGTGGGGCCCTGAGGTCAGAGGGGACACAGCTTGACAGGAGAGGGAAGGAGGGGAAGCCACTGTCCCTGGGGCCTGAGGTCATGCAGAGCCCTGAGCACTGCCTTTCTGTGTGCAGCGGCTGATTTAGAGTAGCTCCTGCCCAGGTCCCAAGCAGAGCCGCCCGTCCTGTCTCTCCTGGCCTCCCCAAAGGGCCACCTGTCCCTGTCCCCAATAAAACCTGCTGCCACATTTGCTGCCCAAGTGTCCTTGCTGTCCTGGGGGCAGGTGAGAGTGGCAGGTGGGGTGGCAGGGGGACTCTCCACCCAGATGGAAACAGTGGTTGCTGACTATGACCCACCTGCAGAGGACCTGTTTGTTGTGGGATGGTGGCCCTGGGTGCCTGTCCCCAAGGCTTCTACCCAGCCCTGCCCCGTTCACACGTGGGTCCCCGCATCGCCCTCACTCTGTCCTGTGCCCCGGGTCCAAGACAGCCCCAGGCTGGCCTCACACGAGCAGAGGTGAGAACTGGGCTCCTGGTGCGGTCTCCACCACCTTGTAATGAATGGGGACCACCCTGCTCCTCCTGTGCTCTCGCATGGCTTGTGGTTGCCCGGAGCTCAAATCCCACAGCCGTTGTGTCCAAGGCCCTCCTGGAGGCGGCTGCTTTTCCCACCCAGCCCTGCTCCTTCTGCCTGGTCTGACCTGGAGTCTGGGTCCCCATCATGATCTCTCACCCCATAATTTAGCACTGTCACTCTCTGGTTGCCTGGTTTTCTTCCACCAGTTGGTGCCGAGGCTGGAGAGCAGTAAAGCAGGGCTGTGGGGTGTTCTCAGTCCAGGCTGCTGGGTCGGCTTGTCCCCTCAGGCATAGGACAGCTGTCTTGCAGTGGAGGCAGGAGAGCAGTGCACGGGGTTGAGCAGTGCCGGGCATCAGGGTCTAGCCCTGGAGAATGACGAGACCCCGCCGACCCCCAGGACCCCCTCAGGACCCCAGAAAGGCCCTGCCAGGAGCAAGGCCCCATTCCAGGCTCACCTTCAGTCCAGGACCGTGTCCCATGGAGTCCCCGGGGACAGACCTTCAGGGGCTGAGTTCTGCCCTGCTCGGGTCTTGGGGAGTTTCCCGGGGCCATCCTGCCAGAGCTTGCTCCAAGATGGAGTCCCGCTCTGGCTGTGGAACAGAGAGCCTCAGACTGGGCCTTAAACAGTAGAGATTCATCTGCTTGCTGTTCTGCAGGTTCAGGTCCAAGATCTAAGTGCTGGAAAATTCAGTTCTGGCACGGGGTCTCTTCCAGCTGTGGATGGCAGCCGGCTTACTGTCTTGCACGGAGTCAGGGTGGGGTGGCAGTGTGAGTGCTCTGTGGGTCTCTTGCGCACCCTACCAGGACACAGCCCTGTAAGTGAGGGCTACGCCCTGTGACTTCACCTGACTGCTGTCACCTCCTGAGGGCCCCTCACTAAATACAGTGACACTGAGGGTTAGGATGTTGACAATATGAACTTGAGAGGACACAGTTCGGTGTCTAACAAAAGTCTGCCCCATACAGAGGAGGCTGCAGAATGCCCATCCTCTACAGGGCATGATCAGCAACATCCCTGCCAAGTTACTAGATCCGCAGGAAAAATATAACCAATGGTTGAAAAAAGAAAGGTTAATGAAACTGGATTCTAAGACTCGAAGTTGAATTTAGAAGAGAAAGGTCTGAAGATGGGTTATAATTATGTTAAAAGAAAAAGTAAAACAAGATATGCTCTGAGAATTAATGACATGGCAGGTATAAGATTAGTTAATATATAAAGAGCAAATGAGTGAGCAGATAGCAAAATTCAGCAAAGAAATGGGAACTACAAAAAAGGAAACTATAGAGCTGAAAAGTACAACAGACAAAAAGTTTAAAAAATAGACTTAATAACACATGAGAAATAGAAGGTGTCCACGAAGCCATGTCACAGCCCTAGTCTGAAGTGGAGGGAAGAGGTGCACAGAACACCTCGGAGGCCCACAGGGCAGAACAGGCCCGAAGAGACGGGAGCGAGAATTGGACGGAAAAACACTTGAAGAAATAGTGTCTGAAATGTTACTATTTGGTTGGTGGGCTCTTCTCTCAACCCGGAAATAATTATAAGGCAGAGAATCAAAAGAGGACTGGGGAAAGTATTTACTGTAGAGTGAAAGCAGCATTCATTATAAAGCAAAAGCAAAATGCTCCCAGGCAGAAGAACCCGGGAGGGCCCTGAAGAGGGCTGTCAAAGAGACTCTTGTCTAGGGGTTTTATACAAAAAGTGACTGCATCTCAGCCAGGCTGAGACCGAACTACGGGGTTATGAGCAGGAATGTTTGATGTAGACGCGGCCTAGAGGAGCTCGGGGTAGATAGCAGGTGAACTCCTGCAAGCACACTGTTGATGATAACTTTAAACAGCTGATCTAACGAGGCCTTTGTTTACTGAGCCTCCAGGTGTCCCGACCCTGGTCATCAACACAACCGTCCATCACTGACTCTGACTCCCTCTTTGGCTCGGCCTCCTCTGGGTGTCCTGGCTGCCAGTCTCTCTGTGGATCTCCCTTTCTCGGAATGCTTCCCACACTCCCCTCCCCTCATGGGCCAGTATCACGCTGAGAAATCTCACTCCCACAGATCCCTGCTTGTTTCCAACGATTACTGTTGAGAGCCTCTTGTTAGGTTAGGAAGATGACACCCAGACCTAACTTAGAAGATGGACCCTAAACCCAACCATACCAGCATGGAGGGCTCGTGGTTCATTCTCTCCAGGTCTTGTTATCTCCCTGCTTCACAAAATATCCCAAACTCGATGAAAAACATCCACTTAGAGACCCTAGAAGTTCACAGAAATGTGAGTGGGATAAAACAAAGAAAAAAATCCAGAAAAACCACACCCAGGGACATAACAGTCAACATACTGCAAACCAATGATTTGGGGATAATTTTAAGGACTCTGTAGATTGGACGCATGTTGCAAATAGGGGCAGGTGGCTGACTGCTCATGGCAGATTGTGGAACCCAGGAGATGGTGGAAGGGCATCTTTCAATTGCTGAAAGAAAAAAATCAGCTCAGGTCTATTTCTAGGGAAAACAATCTTCAAAAATGAGAGAAAAATACAGACTTACTTGTTTATTTGAGTGCTCACTTTGGCAGCACGTATACTTGTTTATTTGAGATGCTGGAATCAAGCTCAGCTGTTCTACCCCTGAGCCACACCCCGAGCCCCTTAAATAGGAGATGATTTTAGACAATGAAAGTAGTGAGCACTGGTCTCTAGCATGTCTTTGGTGTAATCGGTGAACACTAGGCTGTTCTGCAGGCCTCCGAGATGGTAGTAGGTGGGAACTCAGGTGTCCAGGAAGCAGATCTGTGCCCCAGGAGTGGCGGCCGAGTGGGTCCTGAAAGATCTCACCTCCCTCCCCTCCACTCACCTGCGCATCCATATCCGCGTGGACTTGGGAATTCTCAGCTCCTTCCATGGGCGTCAACCTACTGTTGCCATTTATTTTGCTCAGATCTATTCAGTTTCCTCAATTTCCAGATGGTGCCTGTGCATTTACCAACAGTCAAGGATGAAAAAGACAAGATTTTATTCAGATCAGGGTTCACCGTCAAGAGGGACAGCAGACGAGTTTCCGAGAGAGAAATCTCAGTCAGAGTGAGAGGTCGGGGTTTTTATAAGGGATGAAAAGTGTGGGCAAGTGTCTCCCTTAGAAACCTCAGTGTCTCGGGCATGTTTCTTTAGGGATGTCTGTTTTCTGATCCTTCAGGAGTACTTCCACCCTTTCTAAAGTCGGACCCAAAGGTGCAAATGATCAATGTCTCTTGCTCAGGCCTCACGAAAGGCCCTTCAGACTTAGCTAAGACGTCTGTATGTTTCTACCTTTTCTGGAAAGATGGGGAATTCATTCATTGGAAAGACAGTGGTTTCTGTGCTCGTTTTTTCTTACACCGTTTCTCGTCAGCCTCAGTACTTGGGACTGCAGTCTTAGGACTGCTGAGGTGTGTCAGTCAGCAGAGAAATCTGAGTGCTGAGAATTGTAACCCTTTTGTCACCACATTTTTGGACGCGTTGCCCTGATTCCTCAAGCACGTTCTGTTCTGGCACAAAAACAATCCCCAAGTTCTATGTTTTCCATGACACAGTGTTGGAATAATTTCTTCAAGGAGTCCTGGTTCCGTTTTCACACGGAATGGTAGCAAGCAACCAAACCAGGTGTGCTGGGCTTTCCTTTATCAGAGTGTGGCCGTATCTAGGCCTTCTCAGCGACATGGCCCGGGCCGCCTCCCTCTTTCCCTTCCTTCCGCCCTTCCTGTCAGTATTGGAACCAGAGCTCCGATTCTGGAATGGACAGCTCTGATTCCTGCCCAACACCACAGTCCACTTCCTTTCCCCTTTCTGGATTTCTGGTTTATGGCTGCTCTTCCTGAGTTTCCACCATGGCCATCCCACCGCCCGGGAAGTGCAGGTCCAGGACTGCTACCCACCGCTGTGGAACCCACCCGCCAGAGCAGCCAGCGCCTGCTTCAGTTCCTTAGTCTCCCTGAGGATACAGTGAGGACAAACACTGCTGCGAAGTCACTCCGTGTGGCTCTGTGCCATTTATTTGTATGATTGTAGTTCATGCTAAGGACGCCTTTGCTCTGTCTTCAGCACGGCATCCCACATTACCATGGAAACCTCCGGGTGACCTCAGAGGAGCCCCGGGAACCCAACAGACTGCTCGGCTTCTTTCTGCAGAAACACGCAGAAGCGCATGTTCTCGTTTGCTTCCCGTCTTACCTCCTGTCTGGGCCCTGCTCCCCCAAGTCCATGTGGTCTCGTGGCCTCCCCACTCCTTGGGTGCCTACCGGCCGCTCAGGCGGACAGGGTGGGACACGGCCTTGGTCGCCGCTTCTCTGCATGGGTTTGCAGGTGGCCCCCGTGAGTTCTGCTGACAGGCGAGGCAGCATGAATGCACTGGGTCTTTTTCCCGGAGGTGGGGGAGCTGGATCAGAGGCACGTGGCTGCGTGGCTTTGTCACAACTGCCCAGTCCCCCCACAGTGACTGCTGCAGCTTGCAGGCTGATGGCTGGGTGTGAACATGGGCGGCAGGGTCGGGGTGGGGGTGAGTTTGAGCCAGCCGAGAGGCGCCCGCCTCCCCCTTTCTGGTGACAGCTGTCATGCCCCTCCTCCGACTCCCTGCACGCTTCCATGTTTCCCCGAGGAAGGAGAGGAACACCCTGCCCCAGTGTCCTGACATCGCTCAGGTTACCTGTAGTCACTCTCTGGGCTGCTCTGACAGAAGGCGACTCAGTGTCACCCACGGTCCCCTCTCTACTCTTGCCGCCCCTCCCCAACGCTGAAGAAGCAGCAGGGACGCCACCTCTGACTCGGCAGAGACCGTGGAGGGACAAGGCTGTTGTGAATGTCCCCAACCTCCCCAGGTCCCAGTGTGCCATGATCAGTACAGCCGGCCCCACTGGAGAGTCAGGCTCTGGCCCTGCCACTTTGGAACCCCACACTTGCCCCAGAAGGCGTCCATACTGACCAGAGCTGGCTCCGGCTCTGAACTGAGGGGTAGGGTCGAACTTGGACCAATCAGTAGGCTCCAACCAGCAGGCTCAAATCAGATCAATCATAGGCTTGAATCTGGACCAATCAATCACAGGTCTGTAGCTGCTACCTAAGCAGCAGGCCCTGACTCTTTCTGGGCAGCCTCCTCTGGCTCAGGGGGTGCTCTTCTGCTGCAGCAGAGATCCTTGCTGAACAAAACCTTGCTCTGGAGGTTCTGTAAATCTGCTCACGAATTATTTCTAAGCTCAGAAGTTCTTGTAAGGCTACTGGGATGCAGGGTCTCTTTGAGAAGGAGCTGTAGGGATTTAGCTCGGTAGCAGAGTGCTTGGCTAGCACCAAAAGAAAAAAAGAAAAAAAAGGAACTGTGAATAAGAGGGGTTGCTTGCTCTAAGAGCTCCAGACATCTGCAGCTGTTAAAGCCCAGAGCTGCCAGCAGAGCTGCATGCTGCTGACCCATGACTTTTACCCTAGGGGAGCTGACCCATGACTTCTTTTTTTTTTTTTTTAAATTTTATTTTACTTTATTTTAAACCAAGAACATGTATTGGTACATTTTACATATAATGGTTACATTCATCACATTTATTTTGTACCTGTACATGATGCATCTTGGTTCTCCCCCCTCTTCCCCTCCCCTCCCCTCTGTTTCCTCCCTCCCTAATTAGGGCAGGTTTATTCTTAATTTTCCATATTTTCCCTTTCCCTTTTCTTTCCTTTGTTGCCTTTCTGCTTTTCCCCTTCTTTCTTTCTAGTACTCCTCTCCTTTGTATATTATCTTCCTTTTATATAATATCTATTACACCTCTTTGTCCTTATTTACAGTTATGATTTCTCATATCAGAGAGACAACTTGATGTGTATTCATGAGTGTCTGATTTATTTCACTTAAAAGTATGTTCTCAAGGAACATCCATTTATATATGAATGACTCCAGTTTGTCCTTTTTTATGACTCTGTAGTACTCCATTGTGTAGAAAAACCACATTTTCTTTAGCCATTCATTGGTTGTTGGGCATTTAGGTTGTTTCCAAGACTTAGCTATTACAAATTGTGTTGCTATGAACATGGTGGTGCATACGTCCTTGTGGTATGACGATTTTAATTCTTCTGGGAAGATCCCCAGTAGGGGAATAGCAGGGTCAAATGGAACCTCCAGTTGTAGTTTTTTGAGGAATCGCCATATTGATTTCCACAGTGGCTGGACCAGTCTGCATTCCCACCAACAGTGGAGGAGGGTTCCTTTTTCCCCACAGCCCCACCAGCATTTGTTATTGGTTGATTTTTCCATATACGCAGTTCTTTCTGGAGTGAGGTGGAATCTTAACGTTGTTTTGATTTGCATGTCTCGGATGACTAGTGATGTTGAACATTTTTTCATATATTTATTTGCCATTTTTATTTCTTTGAGAAATGTTTACTCATTTCAGTTGCCCATTTTTGGATTGGGTCTTTAAATTTGAGAGGTTTAATTTTTTTGAGTTCTTTGTATATTCTAGATGTTAGACCTTTGTCCGATGGATAGCTAGCAAAAATTTTTTTGCAGTCTGTGGGTTTTCGCCCTGCTCTGTTGGTGATTTCTTTTGCTGTGCAAAAGCTTTTTAATAGCATGTGGTCCCAAGCACTGATTCTTTGTATTGTTTCCTGTGCAGTCTCAGTTCTGTTCATGAATTTTTTTCCTACCCCTATGTCTTCGAGGGTTCTTCCTATTCTGTTCTCCAGTAAATTTAGTGTTTCTGTTTTAATGTTTAGATCTTTGATCCACTTTGATTTGACTTTAGTACATGGTGAGAGACATATATCTAGTTTTAGTTTTCGACATGTGGTTAGCCAATTTTTCCGGCAACATTTGTTAAATAGGCTATCCTTTTTCCAGTGAGGGTGTTTGGCTCCTTTGACCCATGACTTCTATCCCAGGGGAGCTGACACATGACTTCCATCCTAGTGGAGCTGACCCATGACTTCTACCCCAAGGGAGCTGACACATGACTTCTACCCCAGTGGAGTTGACCCATGACTTCTATCCCAGTGGGGCTGACCCATGACTTCCATCCCAGTGGAGCTGACCCATGACTTCTATCCCAGTGGGGCTGACCCATGACTTCTATCCCAGTGGAGCTGACCCATGACTTCTATCCCAGTGGAGCTGACCCATGACTTCTATCCCAGTGGAGGTGACCCATGACTTCTGTCCCAGTGGAGCTGACACATAACTTCTATCCCAGCGGGGCTGACCCATGACTTTTATCCATTAAGTGGTAACAAATTACTTTGTTTTCTGGCATGTTGTGGGTGACAAGGCCTCTCAGTGTTTTGCTAATTTGAGTTTCTTTGGATGAGAAACATCACTACTGTTTTTCAGAGCTGCCGTGACAAATCAGTACAGCCTGAGCAGCAGCCTTCATAGGCTTAAAAGACTATCTGATATATTATGTGGTTTCCCTCTGTGGGGCTGGTATTGCCTTCCCCAACAGACCCATCAGTTCTCCTATTGTGGTGCTGAGTTTCTCAGCTAATATTCCAAGAACTATTTTTGTCTTGCTGTTCGTAAATGACACTGGTCAGAAGCAGGATTCTGGGCTGTCTTCACGAGAGTTAGACGTCAGTGTTGTGGCTCCCTTCATGCAAGGATTTGGTCTCCATCCTTCATCTTTCTCTGCTTTTTACAGTTTTTGTGGCACTGAGATTTTTCTGGCCTATGAAATCTGATAGAGTTGACACTAGCTTGGCTTGGTGCTTTTCGTGGGGTATTTCCGTGGTGTTTTTCTTTGTTTGTTCTGTATGGAAATTGATCTATTTAAGCTTTCTCTGCTAAGTAGTCAACTTTGGTAAACTAACTTTTCCTGTAAATTTATCCATTTCATTTATCGTTTCAAAGCTGTTTGCTGAGAGGTCTGCAAAGTATTTTCTACTAATTAAAAAATTTCCCTTTTGTCCTAAGTAATTTTCCTTCTTCTTATTTCTTTATGTGTTTATGTTCTCTCTATTTTTTCTTATTTAAATTAGTGAAGGATTTGGTGATTCTATTAAATTTTCAAAAGGCAAGGATTTGATTCATTAATTATACCTCCTGTTTTCCATTCTCTGTGATTTTCACCTTTCATTGTCACTTTCTCTCTCTTTTTCTTTCTCATTTCTTGTGATTTCTTTTTGATTTTGTTTTTGTTTCTCTTCTACTTTAAGGTGAGGATTTGGCATGAGTATTTTCATACTTTCATTTCTGATGGTATAAATGTTTGAAGTATAACTTTCCCTGTGATCATTGTTTCACTTTTGTTGAATTTATTTAACAAAGTTCTGTAATTTCATCTGTATTTTTTCATCCGAGATTATTTTTTAAGCAGCAGGTGCCATGATTAGGATTTTGAGTGGTGCTGAAGGCTCATGTGTCGAAGGCTTGGTTCCAGGGTGCTCTGTCAGGCTGCAATGGGGCCTTGGCCATAGGCCCTTGTGGAAGGTTCTCAGGTCACTGGGGTGTGCCCTTGAGGGGGACAGTGGCCCCTGGCCTGTGTTTCTCTCTGCTTCTGGCTCGTGAGATGCAAGTGGGTTTGCTCTGCCACACACCCCCTTCTGTGCCGTGCTGCCCTCACTGGAGGACAAAGCATGGGGCTGCCAGAACTTGGTCTGGACCCCTCAGAGCCGTGAGCCAAGGTAAGCCTTTTCTCTATAAGTTGATGGCCTCAGCTATTTCAGTGTAGTAATGCTATACTGATGAACACAGCAAAGTGTATCGTCGTCTTATCCCAGTTTTACTGTGCTGTCACCAGAGAAAGTTGGCTGGAGAATTTCTACTTTATGAAGCTTGCAGATGCTTTCTTTGCAGCCTTATAAGTAACTGATTTGTGTGTTCTGCTCCCTGTTAACAGGAGGTGACGATGCATGTGAATCTGCACGAACAGCCTCCTCGCACGCCCGGGCCTCCTCGTCCTCATTCCCTCGTGGTCAGGGCGTGGGTCCTGCTCTGCCGTGTCCTGTCCACCTGTCCTGCTTTGTGTCCAGCTGGTGTCCCTCACTCTTGAACTGACCTTGGTGACTTTACCTGGAGGACCCGGGGATTTTCCTTTATCCTTAATGTCTGATATGCATGTGTTCTTCCTGAGCACATCAATTTATTTCATTTCCTTCTGTTTATGTTCATTTCTGCCACTACATTCAAAATATTCCTTATCCAAGATTCTCTTTTAATGCTCTTAAATATTTGCCTTAGTATATTTAATTCGGTTTGGAAT
This sequence comes from Hystrix cristata, assembly GCA_004026905.1. NCBI lineage: Eukaryota > Metazoa > Chordata > Mammalia > Rodentia > Hystricidae > Hystrix > Hystrix cristata. The sequence goes on along the minus strand of PVJO010006213.1, from coordinate 3,881 downwards.
GTTGTTACAATGTTCTTCTTCTTTTTTTTTTCTTTTTTTGAATGGGGCCATTTTTATCAGCCAATGTGTTTTAAATTCTTATTTTGTTTCTTTCTCTACCAGACAAGGAAAGATAAATGGTTGTGGACCTCCTGGGTCCAGGAACCAGGGGCGCAGCTACATTGGAGAAAATAAGAGACAGGACAGTGAGGCACAAGGGGCCAAAGAGGAGAGACTCCAAGGCACTTGCTTTGTTTTTCAGCATGCTTATACAGTAAATAGTATGTGCAGAACATCTGTAACAGATCAAAAAAGGGAACACAGGAAAACCTTGGACTACAAATGATTAATAATGCAAACAGCAATTAAGACATTCTTTGGCCCATAACACATTCAAAACAAGCTGTGGGTGTCACAGGACCTCTTCAAGGAGCTGGGTGTCTTGGACAGTGACCCATCTCTCAGACTCCCTATGGCTACTTTTAACCCTCCGGCTGTGAGCTTTCTCAGCTGCCTCAGGATTTCCTGAGAAACAAGGGCCATGTCCTTGACACGACTCTGAGAGTATCCCACAAAAGGTGACTTTTTTCATTTTGCAAGTAAGGTTGGCAGCTTGTGGTTTATGATTTCTAATTTATATGCATCCATTATTGCAAGATTATAAACTTTCTTTTTCTTTCTTATTGAACCTGAGGCCTTCATAGAACTACATCCCTAGCCTTATTTATTTATTTATTTTTGAGACAGTTTCTTGTCAAGTTGCTAAGTTGCTCAGGGTGAGCTTAAATTTGTGATTCTTCTGCCTCAGCCTCCCAGAGTGCTGGGATTATAGGCATGTGCCATTGTGCTTGGCGGTAAATTTTCTATTAAGGATGGCGTTTTTTGGAGTAGTATGGTTGTCTGGTTGTCTGTGTGCTTTTGAGGGGGAGCCTTCTTATCTCTTCTCATTAGGGCATTAACCCCATCGTGGGAGCCCATCTGAACGCCTTCATCTGTGTCTGACTCCCTCTAATACCTTCCTTCCGGGAAGAGAGCTTCGGCATGAATTCTGGAGGGTCCCAGCTCCAGTCCACAGCAGTGTAGTTGTGCAGCTGTCACCTGGATGGTGTCTGTCTGTCCTTTGTCCCCCTGGCTGGACACCGGAAGCATGTGTATCCCCTGAACAGGCGCCAGTGCACCCTGCTGTCTCTGGGGTTGCACAGCCTCTCTGCTCCTGTCCCCTGTGCTCAAGGGGTGGTGGCTGTCTGACATCCTGAGGACAGCACGTGGCCACCACTGTCACGGGGCTGGGTGGGCAGGAAGGCAAGGGGTCGGTGGGAGGGAACTCTCTTCCTGTATGCATGTGAGCTGTGCCCTCCATCCCTGGGTGAGCGGAGCGCACTCAAGGTGTGGTCAGAAGAGAAAACTGGTGTGAGGAGCCCCGAGGACACAGGGACTGGCTGGGGCGGGGAGTCATTGCCATCATGGATGGGGCTTGTCCTGCCCCCCACCCCACTTCCTAACAAAGAACCCAAGGCCCTAAGGGCCCACACCATGCGGTGCCCAGGCGCCTCCTGAGGGCTGCTGAGGACAGAGTGAGAGGCACAGGAAGTGGGGGGCGGTGAGTGGTCACTGCCCCCCACCTCCGCATGGGATGGCGAGCCCAGGGCCTCAGAGACCTCAGGGATGCAAGTGCCACCGGCTGGGGGTCCCCTAGGAGGGTGCTGTGCAGGGGAGGGCGGGGGCTTTGGCTGCTCACAGGGACGTGGTGGAGCAGGAGCTGGGCTGCTCACAGGGATGCTGCAGGGCTGGAACCTGCAGCGGAACAGAGGGCAGGAGCTGGTTGAGAGCTGAGACCCATACAGGACACGGAGAGACTGGATCCAGCCAGAGCCTGCCATGAAGATGGAGGTCAGACCCACAACTGGCAGCAGCCAGCCCAGGGACCATCTGCTGACCACGGAGGTCACCCAGTAGGGACCTGCCGTTCGTCAGATGATGGGAAGCCTGATGGCCTCTAGTGATGGTCCAGGACGCCGTTGAGAGCCCTGTGGAACGTGGCCCAAGTTGGTCAGGGTTTGACCAGTGACTGTCAGCTCCTAGTCTTTGTGGCTGCTCTGACTTAGGGCCCCTGGGGGGAGTTGAGTTTGCCTCTGATCAATTCGAGGCGCTCCATCAGCCCCAGCACCCCAGGCCTGGCTCCACCGGCCCCAGTACCCCAAGCTCCAGCACCCTAGGCCCCAGCTCCACCAGCCTCAGCACGATTGGCCCAGCTCCCCTGGCTCCAGTGCCTCTTCTCGCCTCCTGGGAAGGTGGGCCTCAGAGTGTCTGTTCGCTGCAGGGGATGTGGTGATGCCCCTGGCAGCTTGGAGTCAGTAGCCTGGCTTTTCTCATGGGTGCCCTGTGGCCCCATACCTGGGCACCCAGCGTTGGATGTGGTCATGGTGGCTTTGCTGAGAGCCAGTCTCTGCAGCCTTTGCCCCAGCCCAGCTGGTGGGGTCTCCATGGGTCTGGGCTTGGCTGCCCCACCCTCTGGATCTGAGATCCTGCCTGCCCTTCTGTTCTGTTCCATTGCCCTTTGCTGTGGCCCCCTCAACCAGCACAGCAGCCCCACTTGTTGATGGCTAGTCACATGCATGACAGGAAGCTGGAGCAGGGTGGCCTGTGAGGTACACGGGAAGCCTCTAGTGGGCTGTGTACACCCAGCATCCTTGCAGTGCTTTATGGATCCTTTCTGACAACAAAGGTGGTGGGCAGTGCAGGCTGAGGCCTGGAAGGGGCCTCAGGAGCCCAGCTTCCTCTTCTGGCTTTGCGGAATGAGACACTGCCAAGCTCCCTGGCAGGGACTCCCATGACCTGGTGTCAGGAAGGCCAGGCTGCAGATGGCTCTGGGGGGGGTCTTTGGGCAGAGCTGGGGCCACAGGGCCAGAGCTGAATGAAGAGTGGGCAGGTCTGATGGGGGCAGAAGGAACAGGACAGTCTGACCAGGGGACCAGCTATGGGGTCACAGCAGGCAGAGAAGGGTAGGAGGCCAGGAGGGTGTGGGAATCTTTTGAAGTGATGTCTGGGGTGGCCGGGTGCGTGTTCAATGACTGGAACAGAAGATTTCCCAAGATCTTGGTTTATGGAAGGACCCCTTGTTCCTGACTAGCCTGTACCTGACTGCGGATGTGGCCTTGCCCCCCCTGCTTAGCCCTGCAGAGCAGTGCCAGGGACTTCCTAGGATCAGCAGAGAACAGTGCAAGCCTGAGTAGATGGCCAAGGGCTGGGTTTAGGATGCTCTTTCTGGGAACTCCAGCTGGAGGAGTGTGGAGAAAAGCAGGGATGAGTCTGGGTGGTTACCTGGTAGGGAGGGGCTCTGTGTGCAATGCCAGGGCCCCTCTCAGCTCTGCTGTGGGTCTGAGTAGGCACAGGGCCACCACTACATCATGACCCCTTGGGTCATCTTGCCACTTTGCAAGAATAGCAGATGGGCCAGTGTTTGGTGGTTAGAGCCACCCACATGGAGGCAGACAGAGCCATATAAACGGTTCCTGGCTGGAAGAGGGCACATCCTGGCTGTGGTGTGTGGTGCTTGAACCTCTGGCAGGATGAGGGTGGTGCTGCTGACCGCTCTCCTGGCTTTGGTGTCCACGCCTAGGGCCCAGGTGGTGTGGCTGGGGAGACTGGATCCCAAGCAGGTAACTTCTCCCGGGCAGTAGGGTGGTCCTAGGAGGCCACATAGCTTCTGGGTCCCCCAGGGGCAGGCCAGACCTGCATGGGGAGTGGGGGCCAGGCTGCATGAGAGGCCTGGGGCTTCCCAAAAGTAAGGATCCCCTGGGGAGGACAGCCAGGGCCTCTCTGCTGATGGCCTCCACACAGCTCCTGGGGCCCTGGTACATCCTCGCTGTGGCCTCTCGTGAGAAGGGCTTCATGCTGGAGAA